>JARQOD010012703.1:0-18538 GCA_033576555.1 Oophaga sylvatica | reverse complement strand
ATTTTTTTTCACAAAAGCCCTTTTTCCCCCCAAAATTTTTTTTTTTTTTTGGTAACAGGAGAAATAGGACCCCAAAAGTATTGTGCTTTTTGTCCTGGTACGCTGAACCCCATTGCGGGGGGGAAACCACTGTGATCGCCTTACTGCGTTTTGGGGGCAAAATGAAAAAATCTCCAAAAGGTGAAGAATTGGTTTTTTTTTTTACGCCCGTTCCTCGTGCGGTATTAGTGTTTTTGGCGACTTATTTTCGGTCGGTTGCGTTACAGCGTTCCGATTTACCATTTTTTTTTGTTTGTTTGTCCATTAAAAAGAGTTTTTTTTTGGAATAATTTTTTGTAAGTTTTTTTGCTGCCTTATTTTGAGAGCTAAAATTTTTTCCTATTTCGGCGACAGTGTTATCTGGGGGCTTATTTTTTGCAGGGGGGACGTATTTATTGGTCCATTTTCGGGCAAAAAGTTTTTTGATCGTTTTCCTTTTTCCCGTTTTTGTGGAGAAAAAAGAAAAAAAAACCAGAAATTTAGGAATTTTTTTTTTTTTTAATTTTTTTTTCCCCCGTTCCCTTTGTGGTAAAATTGATAAAGGGCTTTTTTCTTTGGATAATACGATTCGCGATCTCATTTTTTTTTTTTTTTTTTTTTTGGCGTTTTTTAACAATAAGAATTTTATAGAAAAAATAATTTTTTTTGCTCAGTTTATTCCACGGCAAAAAAATTTTTTTTATTTTTTTCGTGTGATGTATATAGCGGCTTGTTTTTTGGGGGACAAGATGCGTTTTCAGGGGGTCCCAAGTTTATTTATTTTCTGTTTTTTGATCGCGTTTTTTATTGATTTTTTCCAAGGGTTAAGTACCCCTTGGAAAAGTATAATTTACTACTTTTTTTGTTTTTTTTTTAGGGCTTTCATGAGGGGTTTTTTAATGGGTTTGTTTTATAGATGGGTTTTTAGGACATGGCAATTCCTAACATGTGTATTTTTTGTTTTTTATTTTTTTTTTACAAAAAAATTGTTATTTTTTGGGGGGGTTTTTTTTTAAAATTTTTTTTTTTAAATATTTTTTTAAAATTTTTTTTAAAAAGATTTTTTTAAATTGTCCCTTTTGGGCTTTCCTTTTTTTTTATTTTGTTGCTTTAAAAATTGTTTTGCAATGTTGGATTTGCAATGCTTGTACTATAGTGGAAGCTGCTGGGGGCCCCTTTTGTCCCCAGCAGCTTCCGTAGCTAAAAACCCCCGGAGGTTGTCCATGACAACCCCGGGTCTCAAGGCGAGATCGGGCCTGCGATTTCTCGCTGGGACGCTGATTGAGGCAGGGGGCTCCCGCCCTTCCTCCCCCCTGGCCTGCGATCGGGTGGATCGCCAGCAGTCAGGGGTTTTCAGGGGGCGGGGGGGGCTCCGTCCTGGCGTCAGTGCAGGAGCTGGCCACTGCAGCGCCGGTCCTCCTGTCGCGTGGGGAAGCTGAAATTTCAGCTTCTCTGCGCGACGCTGCTGTGTTTGGTCAGTCAGATTTGTTGACCAAGCACGCGCTGTGGGGGGGGACCGCGGCAAAGGTCCCGCCCGCTTTGCCGGCCGTCAGCTGTCGTGACAGCTCGGCATGATCTACCAATGCGTGTTTACACGCAGTAGTTGTTTCAAAGGCCTTGACGTCGGTCCGTCCTGGTCCCCGAATGGCACCTTCCATGACGGAATTGCCGTCAGGGACATTAAGGGGTTAAGCTAAGAGTCCTTTTGGTTTTCCTCTCCTGGTTTATAGTTTATCTCCTAGACCTTTTGTGTTCCCTCTGTGTTTAAGTGTTGTATGCAAGACAGTATTTACTTTACCCTGTCTGTCTCGTTTGTTTTACTGTTTTTAAGCGGTGACCTGCCCATATCCCTGTGGTGGTAATCAGTGTCCTTCTAAGGACTAGATACAGTGGTCAGGGACTTTTAGGAGATAGGGTTACGCTGGCGGCTGGACCTCTGTACCTTTGGACAGTACCTCCAGGTAGAGGGATAGTCAGGACCCAGTTTAGGGTCAGTATAGACCCCAGTCCACCTCTAGCCTGAGCAGCGTGAAACAGATCCAGTATAGATCTCAGTACTTCGGATATTATGTCAGGTAATTACTATGTTATCAAAATACTATATGTTCATGTTGATGTGTCGGACCCGCCACCACAATTGTGGGTTACCAGGGCAATGGGGGTACTCAGAGCGAGCCGTAGAAGTCTATGTGGATTGTCACAGGTAGCGGTGGCTCGGTTTGTGGCCCTAGCGGTTCTGGCGTTATGTTGGGGGAATATTTACAGGGGATAGATTTATATACAGTTCGTGACGCCACTGTAGTCTTCTGGGTAATTTGTTACAGCGCTGCTGTAGATTCTTGGGGGATGGTGATGCAGCTAGATGTGCAGGTCCCCTAAGGTTGGGATCTTCCTCAAAGTCTATGAAGTTAGTGAGTCGGGTGCAGATAAAATAACACAGTCTCACACGGTCAGAGTCTTTCCATACCTTTACTTGTAAGATGTTCAGGGCAGGTCCCAGGGAGGTGATCCAGGAGAATGTATTTTGAGATAGCAGCTGGACAAAGTTAGGGGCCTCCTTTTCTTTCAACACGATGAGTACAACCAGCTGAAGCTAGTTCCTCTATAACTCCAGCTATCCATGCTGTACCGGCCCAGTCAGTTTTGTGGTAGGAGCTTCCTGCGAGGAGAGCTGAATTCCTATTTGTCCTGCAGAGACTCAAGGTCCTCACCCCCTGACCCCAGTTTACGTACTGGGACTATTTGGGGCTGTTTGCCGCGACCTAAGGTCCGGTAAATCTCTGGTTTTCTTACCACTATGCTTGAAGCTAATAGTGATCTTCGGGTCCCAGTGACCGGTTACAATGTGCAGGACTTCTTCAATCCAAAAGCACTTTTCAAATAATCTTTCCACTGTGCCTTTCGCCTTGTCCTCGCTGGTAGCATAAACACTCCCACTTGCAAAAGTCATGTAATCACTCCCTTCTTCTCTTCCTTTAGAGTTTGTTCCAGACTTCAGTTATTCACTAGGCAGGGCACGTCTCTGAACCTTTCACTGTCCTTTAGACAGGTGATGAAGTAATTCTGTACTAAGCTCTCTTTCTTAATCAGTGTTTCAAGTGAGGTACAGCTTGACCAGGCTGAGGTGATCTATATCTGCCTTACTGGCCCCACTTGCTGAACTGCTGATAGAGCAGCTGGACTGCCTTCTCCCTCCAAGTCCCAGCTAGACTCCAAGTTGCTCTGTCCGAAGACAGGAAACTGACTCCTCTAATCAACTCAACCATTACACCCTGACCACTCCCTCACAAGTGACTTACACTACCCTAAGGGTGTGTCTAGTGTATGTTGAGTGAATGGGTTTTGAGCATTAAATGCTATCTCTCCCACTTCTCTCAGGGTACTGCGTGTGCCTAACACCAGGGCTACACATTCCCCCTGGTAAAAGACAGCACTCCGGGCTGTAAAATACAAAGAGACAGTTTTGTTTATGCATGAAAACATCAACATTAAACATTAATTCGTCCCTTCGGGAGGTAAGGATGTCTTGGACGTTGCAAAACAAAAACATTGGAATATATGAAAAATACAAATAGTATTAAGGCATCAAACATTTCAATAAATACACAGTATTCTTGTGAAGGACCCGCCCAAAACCTTAAAGTGGGTCTGGGTGGGTGCAGGACATCCGAATGCAGACCTCACCTGTGCCACACCACATGGGTTTTTGTATTCAGAGGGTAGTTGTGATGGTTTTATTGTTAAACCAAGATAAAGCACGAGCGCAACTATATACAAATAAGTCTGGGCTGGCACAGTCCTCAACCTAAAGTCCATTGTAAAACGACAATATTAAATCAAATTTTTAATATATAATAAAGTGCAAAACTTTTTTGGTTACCCAGCCGGGCTTTACTGTTTGCAATATATATATACGTTTTATACACATTAACTTGTGCGAAAATTGGCAAACTTCTTAAACTTTTTACAACTTTACTTATGGTAGACCCCTATATGGATCTCACCGATTTTCTACTGTTTAAACTATTCATTTATTTCAAATACATTTTCCACCCGGGGGCTGGAACAATGCGATGGTCCCTAGATCCAGGACTAAACAGGTCGTGACCTGCTATTGGGGTTTGAGTTGCCACAGTTCCTGTGCGAACCTCTAGGGGCGCAAAGGGTACATTCTCCTTGCGAGACACCGATTGCGTTTCAATCTGAGTCACAGTTAACGAATGGATCGTGTCATGGATGCGATGGAAACTGGGGGTCGCATGTTGCGATGTAGTGTTGCTTTATTTGCGTTGAGCCTGTAGGGGCGATGCTGGGGCACGGCCGGATATGCTTGAGCTGGAGACGGGGACGCTGCGGTAGTGGTGACGTTACTGCGTGGGGACGGGGGTCCCTCGGATGATGGTGACGTTAAGGGCATACCATCCCTTTCATTCCCCAGTGCCGTGTGTATGTAACAATGTCTCCATTAACTAAGTCCCTCCCGGGATGACCTTGCGGTAGGTGGGATTTCTACGTCTCTGCGACTAACAAAGACCCCTGGGTAGAGGCCCGGTTCACGGATGAAGCCCAGCCCTTCGGAGTGGAATCAGCACACACCCCTGCCGCCGCGGTTCCCTCAAGGTACCTTTCTCTCTCCGGCACTCTCCTTGTCCGCGATCAGCTCTGCATGTTGCCGCTGTCGATTCCGTGAGCTTCCCGCTTTCCTCTGCTGGCGTTTCTGCTTCTCCTCAGACTCTGCCACTCATATTTTCCCACTGGGCGGTGTAGGCGCGTCATCCAGGCGCGCCATCTGTCCCAGTCGACGTCTGGTAACGAGGACAGGACCCCTCCGGTTTGTCCCCTGCCGGGGTTCGATCATCTGCTGCGGCCTCCTGGCCGGGGGGAGTTCGGAAATGGCGGTACCTCCTCAACTCCTTCGCCTCCACCGCTTCACCGGTGGGATCAGGATTGGTACTTTCGGGGGCAGCCTCCGGTTGCTCCTTTGCCTTGGGCAGCAGAAGTTTTGGTAACTCCAGACGTAGAGGATCATCGAAGGGAGAGATCACCGCGTCCCACAGCCTCGTGCTCCAGGGTTACGCCGGCGTCTCTCGATCTCTTCAAATACAGGTTTGTGCTGGGACCATCTTCTTCAGGCGTGCATTTTCTTCCTGAATTTCTAGCAACGCTTGCTGCAGGTGCAGGACCCGGATGACTCGGTGCTGGTGGCAGCTTGGCTGGGGCCGGGGCCTGCCTTCCTCCGCTTCCCTGCTGGCTGCACACGTCTGCTTCCATGATGTTCCAGAAGATTTCTCTTCTTCCTCCAGAGACGTCCCGGTCTCTTCGTGGAGGCGGGGTTTGCGTCTCCTCCTCCTCGCAGGGAAGGTGAAGAGGAGGGGACCTCCTTTGCTGTAGGGCAGGATCGCATGTTGTAATAGCACTTTGAGAGGGCAGGCATTTTTCTTCGCGCCACTGGGGGTACAGCCCACGAAGGTACGCCCACCTTCTTCTCCAGCGCCTGAGGGCGCGAAATATGGCGACAAGTGGCGATTTTTGGCGCCAAAAGTGCAAACAGTTCTTTTTCACAAAAACAATTCCATAGGCACACGGGCTCGCAATTTGCGGAGTTTCGCATCCTGTTGTGAGCCAAAGTTTTGTGTCGGACCCGCCACCACAATGTGGGTTACCAGGGCATTGGGGGGTACTCAGAGCGAGGCCCGTAGAAGTCTATGGGGATTGTCCAGGTAGCGGTTGGTCGGTCTGTGGCCTAGCGGTTCTGGCGTATGTTGGGGGAATATTACAGGGGTGATTTATATACAGTTCGTGACGCCACCTGTAGTCTTTGGTAATTTGTACCAGCGTGCTGTGATCTCTGAGGGGATGGTGATGCAGCTAGATGTCAGGTCCCCTACAGGTGGGACTCTTCCCTCAAAGTCTATGAAGTTGTGAAGTCGGGTGCAGATAAATACACAGTCTCACTCGGTCAGCGTCTTTCCATTACCTTTATTGTAAGATGTTCAAGCAGGTCCCAGGGAGCTGATCCAGGAGAATGTATTTTGAGATAGCAGCTGGACAAGTTAGGGGCCTCCTTTACTTTCACAGATGGAGTACACCAGCTGAAGCGTAGTTCCCTCTATAACTCCAGCTATTCCATAGCTGTACGCCCAGTCGTTTTGTGGTAGGAGCCTTCCTGCGAGAGAGCTGAATTCCTTCTTGTCCTGCAGAGACTCAAGGTCCTCACTCCCCTGACCCAGTTACATACTGACTATTTGGGGCTGTTTGCCGCGACATAAGGTTCGGTAAATCTCTGGTTTTTTACACTATGCTTGAGCTAATTAGTGATCCTTCGGTCCCCAGTGACCGGTACAATGTGCAGGACTTCTTCAATCCAAAAGCACTTTTCAAAATAATCTTTCCACTGTGCCTTTCGCCTTGTCTGCTGGTAGCATAAACACACACACTTGCAAAAAGTCATGTAATCACTCCCTTCTTCTCTTCCTTTAGAGTTAGTTCCAGACTCTAAGTTTCCAATAGGCAGGAGCACGTTCTGAACCCTTTCACTGTCCTTTTGAAGGTGACTGAAGTAATTCTGTACTAAGCTCTTCTTTCTTAATCAGTGTCTTCAAGTGAGGTACAGCTCTGACCAGGCTGAGGTGATCTATATCCGCCCTTACTGGCCTCCACTTGCTGAACTGCTGATAGACGAGGCTGGACTGCTTCCTCCTCAAGTCCAGCTGACTCCCACGTCTGCTCTGTCCGAAGACAGGAAAATGACTCCTCTAATCACTCAACCAATACACCCTGACCACTCCCTCACAAGTGACTACCTACCCTAAGGGTGTGTCTAGTGTTATGTTGAGTGAATGGGTATTGAGCATTAAACTGCTATCTCTCCACACATTCTCCAGGGTACATGCGTGTTGCATAACACCAGGGCTACACATTGATATAACCTATTTTATGTTATATAGAATGTTGTCCCACTTGATATAGATTCTGACATTATCTATAATGTTATACAGCGTGATATTTTCACCGGCCATACTAAAAAGATTCTCCCCTGCTACCTGGATCCAGTAGCCAGCTTGCCCTGCAGTTGCAGGTTTGTCCATGGAGCTGACGGACTTAAGTCCAAGGTTTTTGTTCCCCCGGAGCAATCAGATCTGAACCTAAAGTTGCTCTCCCGGAACAGGTTCATGGTGGGCGGGACAAATTTTTTTTTTTTTTTCCCTTTGGGAGGCATGTAAGTTATATTTTCGGCTACGGCCTCGGTCATCGGGGAGTGAAGAGCGAGGGTGGGAATTGTCATCTCGCTCTTACAATGGGACCCTCAATCCTGGGCGTTCTCTCTTCCTCCGGGCTCCCGGCTCTTCAGTCAGTAGATCGATTTTTTTACTGCCCTGGGTCTGGTATATGATGCCCGGATCGGGGTCTCCTTGCTGAAACGAAGTTACGTAAGATACGCAGGGAGATCGTCGGCGGGGAGTTTTCTTCTGAGTTCGTAGATGGGCACAGATATCAGTGGAATGACCCAGCTCTTAGGAGCCAGTTTTGTCAAGGGTTATCTGACAAATTAAATGACGTGTTGGTCAGTATGTATTTCGTCCCCAGGTCCGTCTCAGTTTCTCGTACCAGCGGAGGTGGTGTAGGTACGAGAGCTGAGAGGATTTCTGTTCTTCTTGATAGTGGGTCCGGGGCTAATCTGGTGGACGCTCGGTTTGCCCAGGTGCAAGGTATGCAACTGAGTGTATTGGCCAAACCGATCCCTATTTTCTCTATTGACGCCAGGCCTCTCGGTCAAGGTAGCTTTGTACAAGCTGTTCATAACATAGACCTTCGAGTAGGGGCATTACATAAAGAATGATTGTCTTATGTGTTGGAGGGTCTTCCTACTCCTATTGTGTTGGGACTTCCTTGGTTGGCTAAACATAACCCAGTGATTAATTGGCAATCCAGAGAGATAAGCCAGTGGAGTGAATTTTGCAAGAGTAACTGCATGAACACGGTCATCAGTGCGGTCGTGCCTAGAACTTTGCCTCCTTTTCTGGAGGACTTTGAGGATGTGTTCTCTGAGGAGGGGTGTCAAGAATTACCTCCTCATCGCGCGTATGACTGTTCAATAAAATTGCTTCCTGATGCTAAGTTACTTAAATCTAGGTTATATAACCTTTCTGGTCCTGAGTAGTGTTGAGCATTCCGATACTGCAAATATCGGGTATCGGCCGATATTAGCTGTATCGGAATTCCGATTCCGAGTTCCGATATTTTCGTCTTATCGGATACCGGAATCGGGATTGTCACTGTCACTGTGAGTGTCCGTCGGTCGGGTCTGTCAGGAGTCAGCGGCACTTACCCGGCAGAAGATCTCCGGCGGTCACGTCCTGGACTGCTTCATGGCCGCCATCCTCTTCTCCCCGGCGGTCACATGCAGTTTCTCGCGATAACTGCAGTGACTGCTGGGTAATCCCGGCCGTAAAGCAGTCAGTCCGATGACGTCACCGCCGGGGAAGCAGGTAATCAGCTGTGCTGCGTTGCAATGACAGGCTCTGCCTGTCATTGCGATGTAGCAGAGCTGGATCGTCGTGGGACTATCGTTATGGACTGCGTCGGACAGGTGGTATACTGTTGGTTTGTTTTTTTTCTTTTTTTACAGGAGATCGATGGCGTCGCAGGAATGAGAGTATAATAAAAGAAATGAAAACTGTGTTGTCTCTTTTATTTCATTAAAAGACTTTTTTCTTGCTTTGTCTTTTTTTTACACATTTAATAACTTTGGGATTAATAATGGATCGGTGTCTTATTGACACCTCTCCATTATTAACCGGGCTTATTGTCACCGTGCAATCAACGGTGACATTAACCCCTTATTACCCCGCTTGCCACCGCTACAGGGCAAGTGGGAAGAGCCGGGTAAAGTGCCACAATTGGCACATCTTTTGATGCGCCAAATGTGGGGCTGCTGTAGCCTGGTATTATCAGGCTGTTGAGGGCCAAAATCCATGGGCCTTGACAGTCTTTTAATACCAGGCCGCAGCAGTCTGCATTTTACTTGGCTGGTTAACAAAAATAGGGGGGATCCCCACGCCGTTTTTTTTTCGAGGGGATCCCCTATTTTTGTTAACCAGCCAAGCTAAGCAGACTGCTGTGGCCTGGTATTATCAGGCTTGCAAGGTCCATGGATATTGGATCCTTACCAGCCTGAAAAACCAGGCCTCAGCGGTCTGCTTCATCTGGCTGGTTAACAAAAATAGGGGGGACCCCACGCTAATTTTTTTCGAGGGGATCCCCTATTTTTGTTAATCAGCCAAGATATGCAGACTGCTGTGGCCTGGTATTAGGCTGGCAAGGTCCATGGATCTTGGCTCCTTAACAGCCTGAAAATCCAGGCCTCAGCGGTCTGCTTCATCTGGCTGGTTAACAAAAATAGGGGGACCCCACGCCAATTTTTTTCGAGGGGATCCCCTATTTTTGTTAATCAGCCAAGATATGCAGACTGCTGTGGCCTGGTATTATCAGGCTGGCAAGGTCCATGGATCTTGGCTCCTTAACAGCCTGAAAATCCAGGCCTCAGCGGTCTGCTTCATCTGGCTGGTTAACAAAAATAGGGGGGACCCCACGCCAATTTTTTTCGAGGGGATCCCCTATTTTTGTTAATCAGCCAAGATATGCAGACTGCTGTGGCCTGGTATTATCAGGCTGGCAAGGTCCATGGATCTTGGCTCCTTAACAGCCTGAAAATCCAGGCCTCAGCGGTCTGCTTCATCTGGCTGGTTAACAAAAATAGGGGGGACCCCACGCCATTTTTTTTTCGAAGGGAACCCCTATTTTTGTTAATCAGTTCCCTTTGACGTCACTGATTGTGTCCCTGGCTGACCTGAAGTGAAAGTGGAAAGCAATCAATTAAGCTTTCCACTTAAGGGCCCGTCTCACATAGCGATATCGCTACCGAGATCGCTGCTGAGTCACTAGTTTTGTGACGCAGCAGCGAGCTCACCAGCGATATCGCTGTGTGTGACATTCAGCGACGATCAGCCCCCCTGCCGGGTATCGCTGATCGTCGCTGAAATGTCAGGACCTTTGATCGCTGGTTTCCCGCCTGTCACACGCAGCGATGCGTGCCTGTCAGAGGGAAACCAGCGATCAAAAAAAGGTCCTGACATTTCTGCGACGATCAGCGATACCCGGCAGGGGGGCTGATCGTCGCTGAATGTCACACACAGCGATATCGCTGGTGAGCTCGCTGCTGCGTCACAAAACTAGTGACTCAGCAGCGATCTCGGTAGCGATATCGCTATGTGAGACGGGCCCTTAAGCGATGTTACCCGCAGTGTCGCTGTCCCAGATCGCTGCCTGAGCTGCCTGTTTGGCAGCTCAGCAGCGATCATGTAGCGATACACCAGCGATCCTGACAAGTGCATATCGTTGTCGGGATCGCTGGTGTATCGTTATGTGACACCCAGCCTTTACTCTCCTGTCAGGCAGGAGAGGAACTCATTCATTTGGGGTTTACTGTGAGGCTGCAGCATTAGCTGCGGTCCCTGCAGTAAACATTAACCCTTTCTGAAGGATTACACCGTGGGACCTGACTGTGCATGGGATAGGTAAGAATAATTTTGCTTTTTTATTTTATTTTTATTACAGGAAATGGTTTTTGCAGTAAAATAAAAGATGGTCAAAAACATGTGTCTTTATTTCATTAAAATGATTTTTAATTAAAGTGTGTGTGTTTTATTTTTATTTCATGCAATAGGATTAATAATTGATAGTTGTCTAATTGACAGCTCTCAATTATTAACCTGGCTTAAGGTCACCTTTCAATAGCAAGGTGGCCTTAACCCCATATTAACCCATTCGCCACCGCTACAGGGCAATGGGAATAGACGGGCAAAGTGCCAGAAAGGGCGAATCTAATTATAGATTTGTCTTTCCTGGGGTGTCTGGGGGCAGATGTTAGTAGCCGGGGGGGGCAAAAATAATGGTCCCTCTCTGGGCTATTATTATCTGCCCCCACTCACTGGCTTTGTCTGTCTGGTTGCGAAAATAGGGCGGGAGCCCACGCATTTTTTTTCAGCAATTTTACACCTCATATATATATATACATGTCATTGAATTTGTGACACATATATATATATATTTATATTTGTAGTTCATACACTTCTACATAGTATAATAGCCGCTAATTCAATTGCCGGCTTTTGTGAAAATGCAGAACCCGACATGAAATGACACTTGGTGTACATAGGGTTAACCATGTCTTTTCATGTCCTTTGCTATCTAATTTGCACAAACAATTAAATCAGACTATGTGTGCAAAATTTCACACCTCTAGGGGTTAATTAAAGGTGTAAATTCGTAGCAAAAAAGTCCGTTTTTTTTACAACGAATTTACACCTTTAATTAACCCCTAGAGGTGTGAAATTTTGCACACATAGTCTGATTTAATTGTTTGTGCAAATTAGATAGCAAAGGACATGAAAAGAAATGTTTAACCCTATGTACACCAAGTGTCATTTCATGTCGGGTGACCCGACATGAAATGACACTTGGTGTACATAGGGTTAACCATGTATTTTCATGTCCTTTGCTATCTAATTTGCACAAACAATTAAATCAGACTATGTGTGCAAAATTTCACACCTCTAGGGGTTAATTAAAGGTGTAAATTCGTAGCAAAAAAGTCCGTTTTTTTTACAACGAATTTACACCTTTAATTAACCCCTACAGGTGTGAAATTTTGCACACATAGTCTGATTTAATTGTTTGTGCAAATTAGATAGCAAAGGACATGAAAAGAAATGTTTAACCCTATGTACACCAAGTGTCATTTCATGTCGGGTGCTTCTGTCTTTTCACTGAAGCCGGCTTTACCCGGCAATTGAATCAAAGGATATTTTACTATGTAGAAGTGTATAAACTATACATATATGTATATATATATGTCACAATGACATGTATATATATATATATATGTATTCTATGTGTGTATATTTAGTGTTTACAAGGAAAGAATGGGGTTTTTTTAGTTGCGATATTTTGTTCCCATAGACTTACATGGGACTTCCGGTATCGGTATCGGGTATCGCCGATATTTTAGTGATATCGGCGATACCATTCCGATTCCGATACTTTAGCATATCGGAAAGTATCGCTCAACTCTAGTCCTGAGAGGCAGGCTATGAAGGATTATATTTCGGAAAGTCTGGCCAAGGGGCATATTAGACCTTCATCTTCCCCAGTGGCCGCGGGGTTCTTCTTTGTGAAGAAAAAAGATGGAGGCCTACGCCCTTGCTTGGATTTCCGTGAGCTTAATCGGATTACTGTCCGAGATCCGTATCCGCTCCCACTTATTCCTGATCTCTTCAATCAGATTGTGGGCGCCAAATGGTTCTCTAAGTTGGATCTCAGGGGGGCGTATAATCTGATTAGGATAAAGGAGGGGGATGAGTGGAAGACGGCGTTTAACACTCCGGAGGGACATTATGAGAACCTTGTCATGCCTTTTGGTCTGACTACTGCCCCGGCGGTGTTTCAACATTTTGTTAATGACATCTTTCGCCACCTTGTGGGGCAGTTTGTGGTCGTTTATTTAGATGACATCTTAATTTACTCGCCAGATCTTGTGTCTCATCAGGAGCATGTGAGACAGGTGTTGCAGATCTTGCGAGACAATAAACTGTACGCCAAATGGGAAAAGTGTGTATTCGCCGTACAGGAACTTCAGTTTTTGGGTTTCCTGGTGTCAGCTTCCGGTTTCCGTATGGACCCTGGGAAAGTTAGAGCAGTGCTTGAATGGGATCGGCCAGAGGATCTTAAGGCACTGCAACGTTTCCTGGGGTTTGCTAACTACTACCGGAAATTTATTCGTAATTTCTCATCTGTTGTCAAACCTCTCACTGACATGACAAAAAAAGGGACGGATTTTTCTAGGTGGTCTGACAAAGCTTGTCAAGCATTTTCCTCCTTGAAAAAATGTTTTGCTTCGGCACCCATACTTATTCAACCTGATGCATCACAACCGTTCATTGTGGAGGTAGACGCGTCTGACGTAGGGGTGGGTGCGGTATTATCCCAAGGTCCGTCCCCTGGTAAATGGCATCCGTGCGCTTTCTTCTCTAAAAAATTGTCGTCCGCCGAGAGGAATTATGATGTCGGCAATAGGGAACTCTTGGCCATTAAGTTGGCTTTTGAGGAATGGCGTCACTTTTTGGAGGGGGCAGTCCACCCGGTCACCGTCATTACTGATCACAAGAACCTCCTGTATTTAGAATCTGCAAAGCGTCTGAATTCCAGACAAGCTAGATGGTCGTTTTTTTACCAGGTTTAATTTTGTCGTCACATATCGTCCTGGGTCAAAAAATGTTAAGGCTGATACCTTATCTCGTAGTTTCCCAGGGGCCGGGAACACGGATGACCCGGTTCCTATCCTTCAGGAGGGAGTTGTGGTGTCGGCTGTATGCTCTGAGCTTGAGGAGGAGGTATTGGAGGCTCAGGGGGACGCCCCTGTAGGACCTCCAGGGAAACTGTTTGTTCCAGATCAGTTAAGACAAAAAGTTATCGAGGCACATCATAATTCTGCTTTGGCAGGACACCCAGGGAGTAAAGCAACTGTGGATCTCCTTTCTCGCCGGTTTTGGTGGCCTAACTTAAATAAAGAGGTAGTAACTTTTGTCGCGTCCTGTGGGGTTTGTGCTCGCTCTAAGACCCCACATACCCGTCCATCTGGGACCCTCTTACCTTTGAAAATTCCGGAGCGTCCATGGACTCATCTGTCTATGGACTTCATTACGGACCTCCCTCCGTCGTCAGGGAAAACTGTCATACTAGTTGTAGTTGACAGGTTCAGTAAGATGGCACATTTCATTGCTCTTCCTGCTCTTCCTAATGCTAAAACTCTGGCGCAGGTGTTCATTGGGGAGATTGTGAGACTTCACGGGTTGCCTTCTGATGTGGTGTCAGATAGGGGGTCTCAGTTTGTGTCCAAATTCTGGAGGGCATTTTGTTCACGTCGGGGATGCAATTGTCATTTTCCTTGGCTTTTCATCCGCAGACCAATGGTCAGACAGAGCGTCTGAATCAGAGCCTAGAGACATATCTTCGGTGTTTTGTCTCAGAGAACCAGGAGGACTGGTCTTCTTTCTTGCCGCTGGCAGAGTTCGCTCTTAACAATAGGCGGAGCGAGTCCACTGGTAAGTCCCCGTTTTTTGGGGCATATGGTTTTCATCCCCAGTTTTGTACTTTCAATGGGGGGGGCCCTTCTGGGGTTCCTGAGGAGGAACGATTCTCGTCGTCACTTGCTTCAGTGTGGAGAGGAGTGCTGAATAATCTGAGTGCTATGGGGAACCGTTACAAACGTATGGCTGATAGGAGGAGAGTGTCTGGTCCGGACCTTAGTGTGAACGATCTGGTATGGTTGTCTACCAAGAATATTAAACTCAAGGTTCCCTCCTGGAAACTGGGTCCCAGGTTCATCGGGCCGTACAGGATCAGTTCTATAATTAATCCTGTGGCATTTCGTCTGGACCTCCCTCCTACGTTTAAAATCCACAATGTGTTCCACAAATCGTTGCTTAAGAGGTACGTGGCGCCAATTATACCGTCACCTCTACCTCCTCCTCCAGTGGTGGTCAATGGTAACTTGGAATTTCAGGTGTCGAAGATCATTGACTCACGTCTGAATCGCCGGTCCCTTCAGTACTTGGTTCATTGGAAGGGGTATGGTCCTGAGGAGAGGACGTGGGTTCCTGCGTCTGATATTAACGCAGATCGATTGGTTCGGACCTTCCACACAACTCACCCGGGCAAACCTGGCCCTGAGGGTCCGGAGGCCCCTCGTAGAAGGGGGGGTACTGTCATGGGTGTATCGCCACGAAGATCGTCGCGATTACACATTCTGACTTCTCGCAGCTGAGTTGCTGTTTCTTTGTGTTTGGCAGTGAGGGAGTTAATTCTACCTAGCTCTGTGCTAAGACTAGGTCCAGCCTCGCCCGGCTGCAGTTTGATTATGCACTAATTAGCTTCCTTTATATACCTGCCAGTCTGCTTGGGAGATGCCGGTGAAAGCATTCATACAGACCAGCAGATAGGATCGGTTCTGAGAAGACTTAAGCTAAGAGCTCCTTTGTGGTTTCTCCTCTCCTCGCTTATAGTTTATCTCCTAGACCTTTTGTGTTCCCTCTGTGTTTAAGTGTTGTATGCAAGACAGTATTTACTTTATCCCCTGTCTGTCTCGTTTGTCTTTACTGTTTATTAAGCGGTGACCTGCCCATATCCCTGTGGTGGTAATCAGTGTCCTTCTAAGGACTAGATTACAGTGGTCAGGGACTTATAGGAGATAGGGTTACGCTGGCGGCCTGGACCTCTGTACCATTGACAGTACCTCCAGGTAGAGGGACTAGTCAGGACCCCAGTTTAGGGTCAGTATAGACCCCGGTCCACCTCTAGCCTGAGACAGCGTGAAACAGATCCAGTATAGATCCTCAGTACTTCGGATATTATGTCAGGTAATACTATGTTATCAAATACTATATGTTCATGTTGATATAACCTATTTATATGTTATATAGAATGTTGTCCCACTTGATATAGATTACTGACATTATCTATAACTGTTATACAGCGTGATAGTACCCTTCCTATCCTTTTCTATTTAGTTAGTTTGGGCCCCAGCGTTTGCTCATACTATTTTCTGTCTGTGTCAGTATTTCTTCTTGTCTAACCGCCATTACATGTTTGGGGGCTTTCTATTATCTTTGGGGTTCTGCTCCGGGGCAGATAGCTTTCCTATTTCTATCTTTAGGTGTAGTTAGTTTCTCAGGCTGTGACGAGGCGTCTAGGACCAACGTAGGAACGCTCCACGGCTGCCTCTAGTTGTGGTGGTTAGTCAGGGTACTGCAATCTCATAGATTCCAACTGCTCTGGTGTATTGCCTTTTTACCTGCACTCCTCAGTTACCGAAACATAACAGTATCACCGGCCCAAAATTTAATATTGTATGGTACTCACAGAAGGGAAAAATATTGTGAAAGAAAAAAACGGTTGTCAGAGTTGTCAGAGATATTTTTCTGTTTGTTGCATTTTTTTTTTTTTTCCCTCTGTATCTCTGGGTGCTGGGGAGGATCTTTTCTCTCAATGGAGTTTGCACAGTTGTCTGGCCGTGTGGATCAGCTTGCCACTGAGGTTCAGAGTATTGCTGCATATCTTGCTAGGTTACCTGTTGTGGAACCTAGGATCCCCATGCCAGATTTGTTTTTAGGGGATCGAGCTAAGTTTCAGAATTTCAAAAATAATTGTAAATTGTTTTTTGCCTTAAAATCTAAGTCCTCAGGGAACGCAGCGCAGCAGGTTCAAATTGTCATCTCTCTCCTGCGCGGCGATCCTCAGGATTGGGCTTTTTCCCTGACACCTGGGGATCCTGTTTTGAGTGATGTTGATGCATTTTTTCAGGCTTTGGGGTTATTGTACGATGAGCCTAATGTCACTGATCAAGCTGAAAAAGCCTTGTTGGCATTAAAGCAGGGGCTTGATGACGCTGAGTTATACTGTCAGAGATTCCGTAGGTGGGCAGTCCTGACCAAGTGGAATGACGATGCTTTGGCGGCCCTTTTCCGGAAGGGTCTGTCAGATAATGTAAAGGATGTTATGGTGGGATTCCCTGTCCCTCTGGTCTCAATGATTCTATGTCATTAGCGATTCAAATTGACAGACGTTTGCGTGAGCGGAGAAGTATGCGTGGAATAGTGTTGCCTTGTGAACCTGCTTCTGAATCCATGCAGTGTGATAGAGTGATGTCTGGGGCACAGCGTCATGAGTTTCGAAAGCGCAGTGGGTTATGTTTCTACTGTGGTGATGCCTCTCATGCTATTTCAGTCTGCCCTAAGCGTGGAAGACGTTTTGCACGCTCAGTTGTCTTGGGTAGTGTTCAGACTAAGTTTTTATTAACTGTTACTCTGATATGCTCTCTGTCCTCATTTTCTGCTCAGGCTTTCGTTGATTCTGGAGCAGCTATTAACCTGATGGATTATGATTTTGCTAAACGTTGTGGGTTTTCCTTGATACCCCTACAAAAGTCTATTCCCCTACTGGGGATCGATTCTACCCCTTTGACCGAGAATAAGCCTCAGTTCTCTACTCAGGTGATAATGAGGGTTGAACCTGATCACCAGGAGTGCTGCAAATTTTTGGTTCTGTATAATCTGCATGATATTGTCGTACTGGGTTTCCCTTGGTTACAGTCTCATAATCCTGTTTTGGATTGGAAATCTGTGTCTGTAACCAGTTGGGGCTGCCAATGTGTTAATACCAACACTCCTGTTTTTTCTGCCTCCCCCCAGGCTCAGGATGTTCCTGACTTTTTGATTGATTTTTCTGATGTGTTTAGCGAAAGTAAATCTGCATCCTTGCCTCCCCATAGGAGCTATGACTGCGCTATTGAATTAGTGCCGGGTAGTAAATTCCCTAAAGGTCGCCTTTTTAACTTGTCTGTGCCTGAACATGACGCTATGCGGTCTTATATCAAGGAATCATTGGAGAAGGGTCATATCAGACCATCCTCTTCACCCTTGGGTGCCGGTTTTTTCTTTGTGGCCAAAAAGGATGGTTCATTAAGGCCGTGTATTGATTATCGTCTTTTGAACAATATTACTGTGAAATATCAATACCCGTTACCCTTGATTTCTGACCTGTTTTCCAGGGTGAAAAACGCTACTTGGTTTACCAAGCTTGACCTCAGGGGGGCGTATAACCTTATTCGCATTAAGCACGGGGATGAATGGAAGACGGCATTCAATACCCCTGAAGGGCATTTTGAGTACCTAGTGATGCCCTTTGGGCTCACTAATGCTCCTTCTGTCTTCCAGTCCTTCATGAATGACATTTTCAGGGAGTTTGTGGACAAATTTCTGATTGTTTATTTGGATGATATCTTGATTTTTTCTAATGACTGGGACTCTCATGTGAAACATGTTCGAACTGTATTCCAGATTTTGAGAGAGAATGCTCTGTATGTGAAGGGATCAAAGTGTCTTTTTGGCGTACAGAGGATCTCATTTCTGGGATTCATTTTGTCCCCATCTGTTATTGAAATGGACCCGGTCAAGGTTCAGGCCATCTGTGATTGGGTCCAACCTACTTCATTAAAGGCTCTTCAAAGATTTTTGGGTTTTGCCAATTTTTATTGTAAATTTATTGGTAATTTCTCGGTTATTGTTAAACCATTAACTGATTTGACCAAAAAGGGTTCTGATGTGGTGAATTGGCCTCCTGAGGCAGTCTCTGCATTTCAGGAACTTAATGTCATGGGTGCATCGCCACGAAGATTGTCACGATTGCACATTCTGACTTCTCGCAGCTGAGTTGCTGTTTCTTTGTGTTTGGTAATGAGGGAGTTAATTTTACCTAGCTCTTTGCTAAGACTAGGTCCAGCCTCGCCCGGCTGCTTTTTATTATGTTCTAATTAGCTTCCTTTATATAGCTGCCAGTCTGTGGTTAGATGCCGGTGAAAGCATTCATACAGACTGCAGATAGGATTGGTTCTGAGAAGACTTAA
>JARQOD010012702.1:0-18541 GCA_033576555.1 Oophaga sylvatica | reverse complement strand
CAACCACACCTCTCCACTTCCTGGGTGGAGCTGGAGCCACCGCAGCTGCTGGCATGAGACTTGCCCTCCAATAGATCCTTGTAAAAGGATTTAAAGTGTACTCATTCAAATTAGAGAGACAATTTAAATTAAAAAGATTAGACCTGCCTCCACCGCAGGGGGGCTCGCTCGACCCACCAGCGGACAGGCACCAGTATTTGGAGAGGGGGGCTGGCCGTCAGGGTATACCTCAGCTCTGGCACAAACCCGGCGACACGCAGGTCGCACGGGCAGGAACGGACTGGCCGTGTCGGCTTCGCACTTTTTTGGTTTTAGAAGGGCATGACAAGCCTATATCTGTGTCTCCCCCTAATTTTACTCCTCCACCTCTTTTCTTTTCGCATGACTATATGTACTTGTCACTTTTCCATGTGTTAGCTGTGTCTTCTGAGCAATTTGTCAGCTTTTGGACACCTTTGAAGTGTTTTCTATGTGTTTCTATGTGTTTTTGTTGGCCTGCCATTGGTTTTAACGGTGTTCGACGAACAGTTCGTCGAACATACGGGGTGTTCGACGAACAGTTCGTCGAACATACGGGGTGTTCGACGAACCGAACACTACAGGGGTGGCTCAACACTAACCCAGATCTCAGATCACTAATTATTCACATCCTACTAGAAGCGAAAAGGACTATCGCCCAAAACTGGAAAAACCAATCCCCCCACGTATAAAGACGTCATAGATCAGATCTCTCTGCACAGGTCTTACGAGCTTAGATTCGCCCTTGCTAACAATTCTCACCTCAAATATTCAAAGAAATGGACATATTGGGATAAGTTCTTCCCCTGAACCTTCTCTCCCCCTCCCCCCCTCCCTGATCTCATTGTTTTATCTGGCGCTTTTCACCAATACTGGTAACACTGTATATATCGCTACAATTTAACATTATTTTATCTGATGCCGACGTATCAGGAATGTATTTGACATTTCACCAAACCCATGTTACTATAATCATTACTGTAACATTGTTCTGCAAAACTCCTTTCATAACCTGATTTTTCTGTAATTTAATGTTTGCCTTTCCTTATTTCTTATCCCTCCCTTCTTCTTTTCCTGTTGAAATACATCAATAAAAACTATTGGAATTGGAATAAAATGGTTCATCTTTGCGAGCCGATCCACCACAACAAGGATAACAGTCATTTCTTTAGAGGGAGGTAGGACCACAATAAAATCCATTGAGATTGATCGCCAAGGCCTGGATGGAAGTGGAAGAGGTTGAAGGAGTCCTGGAGACAAAGATCGTGCTGTTTTGTTCCGTGCACATGTTAAACAGGGGGAAACATTTTTTCACAGCCTTCCTACAATTAGGCCTCCAAAAAAACGAAGCATTAGTTCTTGCATTTTAATGACTCTAGAGTGTCCTTCAAGTTTAGAATCATGGACAAGTTTGAGAACTTCAAGTCAAGCAGATTCGGGGACATATATCTGGTGGTTCTGCATCCAAAACCACTCCTTAAAGAAAGATCAACGTATTTAGAAGGATCGTTAAGAAAAAAGTCAGTTTGGTATCCATCTTTAATCTTTGTAAAAAAATTCTTAGGTTTCCAGTATTCCAAAAACAGTTTTTGGACATAGAATGGTACAGTCAGTGTTAGACCTCTCCTGAGGTTCGGTAAATATCCTGGACAGAGCATCAGCCTTGCCAGTTCTTTAACCAGGCCAATGAGAAATTATAAAAATTAAACCTGGAGAAAAATAAGGCCCAACAAGCTTGTCTTGCAAACAATCTGTTATCTGTACGGATGAATTCTAAATTTTGTGGTCAGTAAGGACAGTCACCTGATGATTGGCTCCTTCCAAAAAGATGTCTCCATTTGGAGAAGATGACTTTAATAGCTAAAAGTTCTTTATTTCCAATGTCAGTTCTTTTCTGCAGATGACATGGTATGAGAAATGAATGTATATGGATGAAGCTGCATCTCGACTACAAATCACTGTGACAAAACGGCTCCCACACCAGATTCTGAGGTGTCTACTTCGACAACAATTGGCATTTCAGGATTTGGATGGAATAGTGATGGTGCGAAACTAAACAGAATCTTTAATTTGTCAAAAGCCACTTTTGCCTCTGGAGGCCAGGAAAACATTTTGGCTTTCTTTGTGAGTGAAGTACTTGGTAAAATGATTTTTGAAAAGTTTTTAATGAAACTTCTGTAGAAATTTGCAAATCCTATAAAGAGCTGGACATCTTTTAGATTTTTTGAGGGTAGGACAGTTAAGTAACACTCTGATATTACTGGGAAACTCAGACCTTCCGGGGAGATGATATATCCCAGAAATTGAGTCCTGGTTTGTTCAAATTCACATTTTTTGAGTTTGATATAGTGCTGACTCGCGTGTAGACGTTTCAGTACTAACTGGACATGCTTGCAATGTTCCTCCAAGGTATCTGAAAATGTAAGAATGTCATTGAGATAAACAACAAGAAATCAATCTAAGAAATCTCAAAAAACATCATTAATGAAGCGCTGAAGGTGGCAGGGGCGTTGCTAATGCTGAAAGGCTTAACCGGGTATTCCATATCTCGTTCTAAAGGCGGTTTTCCACTCATCTCCTGGGCGAATTCGTATGAGTTTATAAGCCCCTCTTAGATCGAGTTTGATAAAAATCTTAGCAGAACACAGTCTCTCCAGCAACTCAGGAATTAAGGGGACTGGATAGCGATTTTTAATGGTAATCTTATTTATTTCCCGGTAATCAGTACATGGCAGCAGGGTTGAATCCTTCTTTTCTACAAAAAACAAGGGTAATCCAGCTGGCAAAGAAGAAGGTTGAATTAAGCCTTTCTCTAAATTTTCATAAAGGTATTCCTTTAGTACTTTCATTTCTGGTTCAGAAAGATTGTAAATTCGCCCAAATGAAATGGATGCTCCAGGAAGCACTTCAATGGGACAGTCACAAGAACAATGAGTAGGCAGTTGATCCGCTTTTTTCTTACTGCAGACCTCACAGACCTTAGTACTGACCTGGTATTGAGGTTGTAGTTTATCATAATTCTGATGAGAAATTTTGGATACTTGAATTTGTTTGAGAACAGTTAAATTAGCATGGCAATTGTTCTTACACTAGTCAGAGGAAAAGGTAATGGTCCTCGATGCCCAGTTGATAGACGGGTTATGATGATTCAGTTCAATACAGATTTCAAGTTCAATTGTCTCGTGACGGAGTGACAGGTCCAGAAGATAAAGGTGATCCATCCACAGTTTCCATATCGATTGGCATGGATTTAGTCCTACTTGCAATGTTATTATCAAGTGTAAATTGTAAGTCCATAAAATGTCCTCCTGCTCCAAAATATAACATGGCAGAGCATTGTATTTTTTGGCTCCAAATTATGACCTGTATGGGAATGACAAAATGAGATGATGGTGACTGCTCCTTGCCCTTATCCTGCATTACAGAAGCAGTTTTGGCATTTGTGAAGACTATAGTCCTTTTATTAGGACAGTATGGCAAAATGTCCAGAGCCCCCACATAAAGGCATACATTTTCTGTACGTCGCCTCTCCTTTCTACTGCAAAGAGAGGTTTTCGGTTTCTATCGGCACACTTTCCATCTCCTGTTGGTGTTTTAATGTTAAGTAAAGGAGTAGTTAGAGTTGCTTCCAAATACTCGTAGTCTTTCCTTTCTTCGTTCAGTGAGTCTCTGATAAATTTGGATGCACAAATGAATAAAGTACTCTAAATTATCCTGAGTCTCGACCCTTGCAAGTTCATCCTTAATTAGCTCTGATAATCCTCATTGAAACTGGCTCACCTGGGCAGCTAAATTCCATGTGGTGTCTGCCACATACCCTGTTTCCCCGAAAATAGGGCGCCCCCCGAAAGTAAGGCATGCTAGGGGGAGCACTGTGCCTGTTAATATAAGGCACTCCCCCCGAAAATAAGGCATACCTTGTTCTGTGCATGGGGCATGCAGTTGTGTCTCGCTCCCGCTGTCCCCGCTGTCCAGTGCCTGCCACTGCAGTCGCGCTCTTCGCAGGAGTTAATCACAGCCTCTGTCAAGATCCCGTCTGGGTTGGAGCCGATGTTACTGCAAACACTAGGGAAAGCAGAGGCAGGTAGCGTAGTCAGGTGGCAGGCTGAGGTCAGTTCACAGGAGAGCAGTGTTTGTAGCAGCAGGAACAGGCAGATAACGTAGTCAGGTGGCAGGCCGAGGTCAGTTCACAGGAAAGGCAGTTCGGTAGATGAGGAGCAGGCAGATAACGTAGTCAGGTGGCAGGCCGAGGTCAGTTCACAGGAGAGCAGTGTTTGTAGCAGCAGGAACAGGCAGATAACGTAGTCAGGTGGCAGCTGGAGGTCGGTACACAGGAAAGGCAGTTCGGTAGCAGAGGAGCAGGCAGATAACGTAGTCAGGTGGCAGGCCGAGGTCAGTTCACAGGAGAGCAGTGTTTGTAGCAGCAGGAACAGGCAGATAACGTAGTCAGGTGGCAGGCCGAGGTCAGTTCACAGGAAAGGCAGTTCGGTAGCAGAGGAGCAGGCAGATAACGTAGTCAGGTGGCAGGCCGAGGTCAGTTCACAGGAGAGCAGTGTTTGTAGCAGCAGGAACAGGCAGATAACGTAGTCAGGTGGCAGCCGGAGGTCGGTACACAGGAAAGGCAGTTCGGTAGCAGAGGAGCAGGCAGATAACGTAGTCAGGTGGCAGGCCGAGGTCAGTTCACAGGAGAGCAGTGTTTGTAGCAGCAGGAACAGCAGGAAACGCTTGACTAAAGGCTAAGAGCACAATAATCTCGCAATGACACACCCACAGGGCCAGGTTTATATAGGGCGTGTAATTGGCAATCAGAGGCCAAACGAGAGAGCACTGGGTGAAGCCGATCAGGAAGAACAGTCAATGGTATCTGGGTTCAGCAAGGAACTTTGTAGCCAGCAGAATAGCTCAGATGCTGCACCACCAAAAGCACTGAAAGCAGCACCGCGGAGGAAACCAGTAAGAAAGTGAAAGTGTGTGTGTGTGTCTGTGTAAGGGATGTGTGTGTGTGTGTACGGTACACACATGGGAGTCTGCAGTGGGATACTGTGATGATGGGAGGCTGCAGTGGGATACCGGGATGATGGGAGGCTGCAGTGGGATGTTGGGAGGCTGCAATACTGTACTGTAGATTGATGGGGGCTGTAATGGAATGATGGGGGTGCTGTATTGGGGACTGTAAAAGGGATGATGAGGGCTGCAATGGGATGATGGGAATATTTGGGGCTGCAAAATGATGATGGGGCTGCAACGGTAAAGGAACTGATGTGGGTGATTGTTACGGTAGCGGTACATTGTCCAGAAAGTGTGTGGGAGCCATTTTAGAGCCATTATGTTTTGTGGCCCTGTGTGAGAGTTAGGCAATTACAGTACCATACCGTAGTGTGTTACTTTGATTTGTTGTCTGCTTTTCTGCTGAACTATCTACCGTAAAGTACCGTACCGTAAACAATAGTGATACGGTATATTTTTACCCCTAGACATAAACGCTAAAAGAAAGAGCTATTCCGTCGAGTACAAAAAAGGAATCATGGAAGAATCTTGGGGCAAAAATCTTACTGAATTCTGCAAAGAGAAAATGTTGAGTGTTCGATTGGTCCAAAAATGGCGAGCAGATTATGGTAACTTCAGTCAACAAGAGGACAGTGGAAATACTAAAAAGCGCAAGGTTGGATCTGGTCGGCAACCATTATATTCCGAGCTGGAAGACCTGATCTGTGAGTGGGTTGCTGACAGGAGAGCAAAGACATTGGTTGTGACTAGGGCTCAGATTCAAGAATTTGCCCTTGCAATGGCACCACAGTTTGAAATTGCCCCTGAAGAATTCAAGGCATCATAACACTGGCTGGATAACTTCCTTCAACAAAGTGAACTGTCTTTGAAAAGATCCACAACACTCTTTAGGCTGGAAGATGCTGAAATTATTAAACGCGCATTTGCATTCAAGACCTTTGTTGATGATGCTGACTTCTCTAAATACAATCTTTCCAACATGATTGCCATGGATGAAACTGCAGTGTTTATGGGCCAAGCATCTCAAACAACAATTGAACAATGAGGTGTGTTATGATTTGGTAGCTGAGGAGAGCAGGCAAAAACGGCAATACACCAGAGAGGTTGGAATCTACTGGATTGCAGTACCCTTACTAACCACCACAACTAAAGGCAGCCGTGGAGCGTTCCTACGTTGGTCCTAGACACCTCATCACAGCCTGAGAGGTTAACTACACCTAAAGATAGAAAGAGGAAAGCTATCTGCCCCGGAGCAGATCCCCAAAGAACATAGGACAAACATGTAATGGCGGTTAGACAAGAGGAAATTCAGACACAGACAGAAAATAGTAAGAGCAAACGTTGGGGCCCAATCTGCCTAGAAAGAAAAAGGATAGGAAGGACACTTACTGCAATCCAAAAAAAACCTAAAAAATACCAACTCTACTAATTGCAAAAACACCTGAGATCACATGACCTCTACCACCTAAATTAGTTCTCTGGTGTAACAAAACTAAGTCGCAGCCACTGAAAAAACTGGAAAAGGCAAATGAACAATTAACAGTGGCTCAGATAAACTGAGAGGAGCACAAGCCCCCGGAGGGGACCTGGCTGACCCCCACAGAAGTGCAGGGAAATATGCAAAAAGCAAGCACAAAAATAAAACCAGAAAATATCTTATCTGAGAGCAGGAGAAGAGGCAAGACTCAGCAAGCTTCCAAGTGAACCAGGAACCACAGTTGAGACAAGAACAATTGATCACCGGCAACCATGATGGGAGGGAACCTCCCTTATATAAGACCAGTCTGTAACTCCTGATTGCCAATCCTCATTGAATGGTTCAGTACTGTTTGTAACCACCAGAGGGAGCTTCTGCTCAGAATTCATTTCTAACACATTCACAACAGTACCCCCCCCCTTGAGGAGGGGTCACCGAACCCTCATTTGGGCAACCAGGTTGGTCAGGATGAGCTCTGTGATATGCACGGATCAGTCTCCTAGCATGGATGTCCGAAGCAAACACACAAGAATTGTCCTCCTGACCATAACCTCTCCACTTATCCAAATACTGGAGTTTCCGTCTAGAAAAACGAGAATCCAATATTTTCTCAACCACATACTCCAGATTGCCCTCAACCAAAACAGGGTCAGGAGGCGTAGCCATAGGAACCACTGGCTCGACAAACCTCTTCAATAAGGACTTGTGGAACACGTTATGGATCTTAAATGTCCCTGGAAAAAGTAAACGAAAGGAAACAGGATTAAGAATCTCCATGATCTTATAAGGTCCAATGAACCTAGGCTTAAACTTAGGAGATGCAACTCTCATAGGGATATTTCTTGAGGACAAACTGTCATGGGTGCATCGCCACGAAGATCGTCGCGATTGCACATTCTGACTTCTCACAGCTGAGCTGCTGTTTCTTTGTGTTTGGTAATGAGAGAGTTAATTTTACCTAGCTCTTTGCTAAGACTAGGTCCAGCCTCGCCCGGCTGCTTTTGATTATGTTCTAATTAGTTTCCTTTATATTCCTGCCAGTCTGGGTGTTAGACGCCGGTGAAAGCATTCATGTAGTCTAGCAGACTGGAGCGGTTCTGAGAATACTTAAGCTAAGAGCTCCTTAGTTGTTTTTACTCTTATAGCTTATAGTTTATCTCTGAGACCTTAGGTGTTCCTACTGTGTGTGAGTGTTGTATGTAAGACTTTATTTACTTTATTTCTTGTCTTTCTTGTATGTCTTTCTGTTCATTAACCGTTACCTGTTCATTCCCTTTGGTGGTATTCAGGGTCCTTCTTAGGACTAGAATACAGTTGGCAGGGATTGATAGGAGACAGGGTTTACGCTGGTGGCCTGGACCTCTGTACCTTTAACAGTACCTCCAGGTTGAGGGATTAGTTAGGACCCCAGTTTAGGGTCAGCTTAGACCCCGGTCACCCTCTAGCCGGAGACAGCGTATAACGGATTCCGTTTTGACCCACTGGACATTCTGTCAGGTAAATCTATGTTATCATATATCTATGCGCATGTTATATAGTATGTTGCCCTTTTGATATAGATTACTGACATCACATATATATATCTGCTATACAGCGTGACATTTTCACCGGCCCAACTAAAGATTCTCCCCAGCTGTCATGGATCCAGTAGCCCAGCTGGCCCGGCAGTTGCAGGGGTTGTCCATGGAATTTGCAGACATTAAGTCCAAGGTTTTGTCCCCCCGGAGCAAACCAGATCTGAACCTAAGGTTGCTCTCCCGGACAGGTTCACTGGTGGGCGGGACAAATTTTTTACTTTCCGGGAGGCATGTAAATTGTACTTTCGGCTGCGGCCTCGGTCATCTGGGAGTGAAGAGCAGAGGGTGGGAATTGTTATCTCGCTCTTACAAGGGGACCCTCAATCTTGGGCGTTCTCTATTCCTCCAGGCTCCCCAGATCTCCAGTCAGTGGATCGATTTTTTACTGCCCTGGGTCTGGTATATGATGATCCGGATCGAGTCTCCCTTGCTGAAACAAGGTTACGTAAAATACGGCAAGGAAATCGTCCAGCGGAGGAATATTCTTCTGAGTTCCGTAGATGGGCAACAGATACTCAGTGGAATGACCCAGCTCTTAGGAGCCAGTTTTGTCAAGGGTTGTCTGACAAATTAAAAGATGTGTTGGCTCAGTATGATTCTCCTCCATCACTGGAGGCTGCTATGGCCCTCGCTATTCGCATTGATAGACGACTTCGGGGAAGACGCTAGGTAACTCCGCCCCCCGTGATGACTCCACCTACTACTAAAGTCCCTTATACTGAGGTTCCCCTGGTCTGTTCTGAGGAACCCATGCAGTTGGGAGGGACATCATTTTGTAGGAGGGAATCGGCGGTGCACCGCAAGACTAGAAGGTGTTTCTTTTGCGGGAGAGAGGGACATTTTGTTGGGGGGTGTCCATCCCGGACCTCTTTGAGCCAAGGAGTTAACCTGGGAGTGTGTATTTCGTCCCCAAATCCCTCTCAGTTTCTCGTGCCTGCGGAGGTGGTGATTGGTACTAGAACTGAGAGGATTTCTGTTTTTCTTGATAGTGGGTCCGGGGCTAATCTGGTGGACGCTCGGTTTGCCCAGGTGCATGGTATGCAACTGAGTGTATTGGCCAAACCGGTCCCTATACTCTCTATTGATTCTAGACCTCTTGGTCAAGGTAGCTTGGTACAAGCTGTTCATAACATAGATCTTCGAGTAGGGGCAATACATAAAGAGCAATTGTCTTGTTATGTGTTGGAGGGTCTACCTACTCCTATTGTGTTGGGACTTCCTTGGTTGGCTAAACATAACCCAGTGATTGATTGGCAATCCAGAAAGATAAGCCAGTGGGGTGAATTTTGCAAGAATAACTGCATGAGCACGGTCATCGGTGCGGTTGTGCCTAGGACTTTGCCTCCTTTTCTGGAGGACTTTGGGGAGATGTTCTCAGAGGAGGGGTGTAAAGAGTTACCTCCTCATCGCGCATATGACTGCTCAATAAAGTTGCTTCCTGATGCCTTATCTCGTACTTTCCCAGGGACCGGGAGGATGGATGATCCGGTTCCTATTCCTCAGGAGGGAGTTGTAGTGTCAGCTGTATGCTCTGAGCTTGAGGGGGAGGTATTGGGGGCTCAGGGGGACGCCCCTGTGGGACTTCCAGGGAGACTGATAGTTCCAGATCGGTTAAGACTGAAGGTTACGGAGAACCGTTACAAACGGATGGCTGATAGGGGGAGAGTTTCTGGTCGAGATCTGAAGGTGAACGATCTGGTGTGGTTGTCTACCAGGAATATAAAACTTAAAGTTCCCTCCTGGAGGTTGGGTCCCAGATTCATCGGGCCGTACAGGATCAGTTCCATAATTAATCCTGTGGCATTTCGTCTGGACCTCCCTCCTACGTTTAAAAATCATAATGTGTTTCACAAGTCATTACTTAAAAAGTATGTGGCACCAGTCATACCGTCACCTCTACCTCCTCCTTCAGTGGTAGTCAATGATAACGTGGAATTTCATGGGTCGAAAATCATTGACTCACGTCTCAGTCGCCAATCCCCTCAGTACTTAGTTCATTGGAGGGGGTATGGTCCTGAGGAGAGGACGTGGGTCCCTGCGTCTGATGCTAACGCAGATCGATTGGTTCGGACCTTTCACACAACTTACCCGGACAGACCTGGTCATGAGGGTCCGGAGGCCCCTCGTAGAAGGGGGGGTACTGTCATGGGTGCATCGCCACGAAGATCGTCGCGATTGCACATTCTGACTTCTCACAGCTGAGCTGCTGTTTCTTTGTGTTTGGTAATGAGAGAGTTAATTTTACCTAGCTCTTTGCTAAGACTAGGTCCAGCCTCGCCCGGCTGCTTTTGATTATGTTCTAATTAGTTTCCTTTATATTCCTGCCAGTCTGGGTGTTAGACGCCGGTGAAAGCATTCATGTAGTCTAGCAGACTGGAGCGGTTCTGAGAATACTTAAGCTAAGAGCTCCTTAGTTGTTTTTACTCTTATAGCTTATAGTTTATCTCTGAGACCTTAGGTGTTCCTACTGTGTGTGAGTGTTGTATGTAAGACTTTATTTACTTTATTTCTTGTCTTTCTTGTATGTCTTTCTGTTCATTAACCGTTACCTGTTCATTCCCTTTGGTGGTATTCAGGGTCCTTCTTAGGACTAGAATACAGTTGGCAGGGATTGATAGGAGACAGGGTTTACGCTGGTGGCCTGGACCTCTGTACCTTTAACAGTACCTCCAGGTTGAGGGATTAGTTAGGACCCCAGTTTAGGGTCAGCTTAGACCCCGGTCACCCTCTAGCCGGAGACAGCGTATAACGGATTCCGTTTTGACCCACTGGACATTCTGTCAGGTAAATCTATGTTATCATATATCTATGCGCATGTTATATAGTATGTTGCCCTTTTGATATAGATTACTGACATCACATATATATATCTGCTATACAGCGTGACACAACCAGACCAAGTCCCCCACTTCAAACCGAGGACCATCAGTCCTATGCCGTTTTGCAAACCGCTGGGCCCTCTCCTGAGAGAGGGACAAACTCTCCACTACCTGGTCCCAAATCTGCTGCATATTCTCCACAACAGAGTCAACACCTGGACAGACAGAAGCCTCCGTCTGTCCCGAAGAAAATCGAGGGTGAAACCCAAAATTGCAGAAAAATGGAGACATCAAAGTGGCAGAGCTAGCCCTATTATTAAGAGCAAACTCAGCCAAAGGCAAAAAAGAGACCCAGTCATCTTGATCAGCAGACACAAAGCATCTCAGATAAGTCTCCAATGTCTGGTTTGTTCTCTCAGTTTGTCCATTGGTCTGAGGATGAAAAGCCAAGGAGAAAGACAATTGAACACCAAGTTTAGAACAAAAAGTCCTCCATAATCTGGAAACAAACTGGACTCCTCTGTCAGACACAATGTTCTCAGGAATGCCGTGTAACCGAACCACGTGCTGAAGGAACAAAGGCACCAATTCGGAGGAGGAAGGCAACTTACTGCAATCCAAAAAAAACCTAAAAAATACCAACTCTACTAATTGCAAAAACACCTGAGATCACACGACCTCTACCACCTAAATTAGTTCTCTGATGTAACAAAACTAAGCCGCAGCCACTGAAAAAACTGGAAAAGGCAAATGAACAAATAAAAGTGGCTCAGATAAACTGATAGGAGCACAAGCCCCGGAGGGGACCTGGCTGACCTCCACAGAAGTGCAGGAAAATATGCAAAAAGCAAGCACAAAAATAAAACCAGAAAATATCTTATCTGAGAGCAGGAGAAGAGGCAAGACTCAGCAAGCTTCCAAGTGAACCAGGAACCACAATTGAGACAAGAACAATTGATCACTGGCAACCATGATGGGAGGGAACCTCCCTTATATAAGACCAGTCTGTAACTCCTGATTGCCAATCCTCATTGAATGGTTCAGTACTGTTTGTAACCACCAGAGGGAGCTTCTGCTCAGAATTCATTTCTAACACATTCACAACAGTACCCCCCCTTGAGGAGGGGTCACCGAACCCTCATTTGGGCAACCAGGTTGGTCAGGATGAGCTCTGTGATATGCACGGATCAGTCTCCTAGCATGGATGTCCGAAGCAAACACACAAGAATTGTCCTCCTGACCATAACCTCTCCACTTATCCAAATACTGGAGTTTCCGTCTAGAAAAACGAGAATCCAATATTTTCTCAACCACATACTCCAGATTGCCCTCAACCAAAACAGGGTCAGGAGGCGCAGCCATAGGAACCACTGGCTCGACAAACCTCTTCAATAAGGACTTGTGGAACACATTATGGATCTTAAATGTCCCTGGAAAAAGTAAACGAAAGGAAACAGGATTAAGAATCTCCATGATCTTATAAGGTCCAATGAACCTAGGCTTAAACTTAGGAGATGCAACTCTCATAGGGATATTTCTTGAGGACAACCAGACCAAGTCCCCCACTTCAAACCGAGGACCATCAGTCCTATGCCGGTTGGCAAACCGTTGGGCCCTCTCCTGAGAGAGGGACAACCTCTCCACTACCTGGTCCCAAATCTGCTGCATACGCTCCACAACAGAGTCAACACCTGGACAGACAGAAGCCTCCGTCTGTCCCGAAGAAAATTGAGGGTGAAACCCAAAATTGCAGAAAAATGGAGACATCAAAGTGGCAGAGCTAGCCCTATTATTAAGAGCAAACTCAGCCAAAGGCAAAAAAGAGACCCAGTCATCTTGATCAGCAGACACAAAGCATCTCAGATAAGTCTCCAATGTCTGGTTTGTTCTCTCAGTTTGTCCATTGGTCTGAGGATGAAAAGCCGAGGAGAAAGACAATTGAACACCAAGTTTAGAACAAAAAGTCCTCCAAAATCTGGAAACAAACTGGACTCCTCTGTCAGACACAATGTTCTCAGGAATGCCGTGTAACCGAACCACGTGCTGAAGGAACAAAGGCACCAATTCGGAGGAGGAAGGCAACTTACTGCAATCCAAAAAAACCCTAAAAAATACCAACTCTACTAATTGCAAAAACACCTGAGATCACACGACCTCTACCACCTAAATTAGTTCTCTGATTTAACAAAACTAAGCCGCAGCCACTGAAAAAACTGGAAAAGGCAAATGAACAAATAACAGTGGCTCAGATAAACTGAGAGGAGCACAAGCCCCCGGAGGGGACCTGGCTGACCTCCACAGAAGTGCAGGGAAATATGCAAAAAGCAAGCACAAAAATAAAAACAGAAAATATCTTATCTGAGAGCAGGAGAAGAGGCAAGACTCAGCAAGCTTCCAAGTGAACCAGGAACCACAGTTGAGACAAGAACAATTGATCACCGGCAACCATGATGGGAGGGAACCTCCCTTATATAAGACCAGTCTGTAACTCCTGATTGCCAATCCTCATTGAATGGTTCAGTACTGTTTGTAACCACCAAAGGGAGCTTCTGCTCAGAATTCATTTCTAACACATTCACAACAGAGGTGCCTCCTCAGTGTACGTTCGTTCCCTCCACTGCTTATGAAAGTGCACGTGTTACCTGTATTTTGGCGATGCGTATGGATGGCACTAAAGTCCCACCTTTACTCATTTCAAAGGGCAAGAAAGACAAGATTGAACGTGTTTCAGGCATTTATATTCTTGAAACTGAAAAAGCCTGGGCCACACAAGCAGTTATTAGGAAGTGGGTCGATTTAATGCTGCCACTTGTTATGCGATGGAGCCAAAGAGGAATGCTGATCTGGGATGCAGTCAGCACACACCGCGCCAAAGACATGAAGAACTTCCTTCATGAGAGAAAAATAGATCAAATAAAATTATAATGATTCCTGCAGGAATGATGGCTTATCCCAGTCTCTTGATATCGCCATTAACAAGCCATTCAAGGACAATTTGCGTGTGGAAATCAATGACTACATTGAAAATAGAATGGAGAGAAATCAACGTGGAAACTTTGTGAAACCTAAACTGCCAGAGATTGTGACTTGGGTGAAGAATTCATGGGAGAAAATCACTGACACTTGCATTGCAAATGCACTACGAGCAGGCTACCTTGACAAGAAGTGCTCATTTAAGGACAGTGCTATTGCTAGACATGTGAGATATGGGCCAATGATTCTGAAAGAAATGGAGTCACAAGAAATTCCACAGGAACTTCAGAGTTTGGATTGTTATGATGATGTTCCAGAAGATGATGACATGGCTGTCATTGAATAAATCTTGTTTTGTGTTATTAAATATTGAGATCAGTAAATTAACCATTGTTCGTTGTTTTACATGGCAATACCGTAATTATACGGTAGTAACAAGAAATTCTTGATACGATTCAGTTTATTTGATTCTACTGTTTTGTGATGACTACTGTTCAGCATACGCTGGTATGTTAATAAATGCTAATTTTTTTGTTAAAAAAAAAAATTTGGCAATTCTTTTTCTTGAGAAAGTAAGACACCCCCTTTCCCCGAAAATAAGACATGGTGCAACTTTCGCAGCAAAAATTAATATAAGACGGTGTCTTATTTTTGGGGAAACAGGGTAGCGGTGGAATTCGGATGCATATTCAGCTACAGAGCACCGTCTTTGACACGTAGGTTACACAACTTGGTTTTAGCTGTAGCACAACGATTCGGCTCATTAAACACTTGATCAATAGCTGTAATGAAAGAAACTAAACCATTTAGGTCAGAATTCTTTTCCACATAAGGTGAAGCCCATGCAAGAGCCTCATCAGTCAGGAGATTAATGATGAAAAGAACCGTTTTCCTGTCACTGGAAATAGATATAACATTGATAAGGAATCCCCAGTAATGATAACGATTCCCACTGAACTCTGCGGGTACCGGAATGCGTGCTTTTGATTCCGGGTCTGAGTTGCACAAATCCAGAAGTTGCCTCTGTAATTCAATAATTTCCTTATGCTGACTCAACATCTTTGCAACTAAGAAAATTTTTCATGGTATGTGGCACTAAAATTTTGAAGTTCAGAAAGTTGTTGCCTCAGATTGGCTGTAACAGACTCCAATTTGTGTGAAAGATTATTCAGTTATGGATTGACCTTAGTTGGAGCAGTGATATTGCAACCACTAAGGGCAGAACTGGCAGACAGCGTAGTCAGGAGTCGCCAGAAGTCAGTACAAAGGAGCAACAGTATAGTTAGAAGGATAAGCAGGTTGCCTAGTTAGTAAATAGCTAGAAATCGGTACCCAGGAGCAGCAGTATATTTGGGAGGATAAGCAGGTTCCGTACTCAGGAAATAGCCAGAGGTCAGTACACAGGAGATGCAGTATAGTTGGGAGGAAAAGTAGGTTGAGTAGTCAAGAAATAGCCAGAGGTCAGTACACGGAAGCAGTAGTATAATATCAAGGATAAGCAGCAGGTGGAAAGAAGCTAAACCAAAGGCTGGGAGCTCAATAATTTTGCAAGGAAGGAAGTGAAATACCAGGTTTAAGTAGGGAGTTCAATCAGGAGATCACAAGGTTGAGCCAATCAGGAACTCAGGGTTGAGACAATCAGGTTCTAGTATCTGGGTTAGCGGGGAGGACCTGTCCAGCGAGCTGAATAATTCAGAGGGGAGAGCTGCTGTCTGATGTACAAGAGCTATTGGGTTAGAGTCCTGACAATAAATCATAAAATACTTAACGTGAGAACGTGGCCTAAGGATAAGTGATAACCTGGCCGATCAGCAGAATGTGCAACCATTCATCCATCCATTCATTCCCTCAGTGGCTGCGAGTGCTGTACTTGGCTTTTTCAGAAAGCCCCAACGATGACTAATGGAGCTGTGGTCAGACATCCCACCTGCCGCTGCATTTTAATTTGGGGATAAAAGTGCCCTATCATGGATAAAACTTCCCCGTTCATTCGACTGGAGTGGTTTTCAATGGATTCCACCAATCAATAAATTATCACCTACTTAACCTCTGGATCCATGATAAATTGTTTTTACCCCTTGTAAGGTTTTACTCACTCGGCTGCTTCAGAGGTAAATCAGGACGCACGTTTCTTATCAAAAAGTCATCAGGTTTATTGCTCCATAAACCACAAAGCCACATGCAATACAAGTCTTCAGTAAGGCTTAAATTCTCTTCAAACCCAGAGACAGGAAGGCTTCTCCCTTCCTACACAGAGACCTCTCTGTAATGTCCCGCCTAGACACATGGTAGTCTGTCCACACTGGCAGACTCCCACACACTCTCTCAGGTGCCAAACAAACTCCATTACATAGGTGTAACCCCACCCACAGATGAGGTCAGGATCACATGGTTAGGTCACCTGGTCATGACCTCATCACAGGTCCTTTACCACAACACACAACCACATACAGGTTTTATCTTAGGTATTCAGACACATACCCCTTGGGTGGGTTTGTAGGTGACTGGACCCGCCCAGCTCTCCAAGTCACCTGGAAGTCTCCCAATGTATAGCACAACTCAGCAGTAGATCTGCTGAACCAAAACATATCCAGGCTTCCATCACAGGGCCACCCACCTCTGCGATACATACCGTCCATCCATCACATGCCTCCATGCATATCCCGAGGGCCATACACAGTGCCCCCTAGCTGCATCAGGGGTCATTACACCACACCCTATAATGTAAACTACCGTAATTGTAACTCAACTCAGCTGCTCAGGTAAGGCCAGTCTCTCACTGGAGCTATGATTCACGCAGGCTTCTATAGCAGAAGATCATTTGCATAGCACTAGTGTAAAAAGAGGAAATCTCAGCCTTTCATTTAGGCTACTTTCACACTTCAGGTTTTTTGTGTCAGGCATAATCCGTCCTATGCCTGACAGGACGGATCCGGCGCTGATTTTAAAAAACTGATGCAACTGATCAGGTTTTTTGCCGGATCCGTCCTGACCTTTTGAACCCGGAAATATAAAATTTCCATGTTGAAAATGCAGTTATCAATGCCCGGACCGAGGAGAGAGAGAGAGAGAGAGAGAGAGATTGGATTCCAGATCAGTTTTCTGACGGATTTGTCAAAACACTGGTCCGGCTCCATACATTTGCATTGTTTCCGGCCGCCTGAAGTGCCGATTCAGGCACTATCAGGCGGTTCCGGAAAAAAAAAAAAACCGTTGCAGCCAGCGTCTTGTCCGGCCGCCGGAATGTACATTTCCGACGGATTCGGCCAAAAACGGATGCAACACAGTGACATCAGGCGCGATCCGGCGCTAATGTAAGTCAATGGTAAAAAAACGCATCCGGTACCAGATGCGTTTTTTTAAAAACACGCCGGATCGCACCTGATACAAAAAGCCTGAAGTGTGAAAGTAGCCTAATACAGTGATGACTGACTGGGGGCGCGGCTTGCTGTGGTATGGAGTAGACGTGTGTTCCACAGCTCCAGGAAACTTCTGCAGAAGCGACTAAGTTAAGCATTTCTTTGAAGACACCACTGGATGGAAAGAACTTTATTTAATACCCTGGCACCTGAGGATTACCTGGATACCCTATGTGTCTGGATCCTGCAAAAGATTTGAGGCTCAGAGACATCTGCTTGGAGCGGGGGAACCTGAGGCCTGCTGTTACCAGTGAAGCAGCTACATATCAGCGTCTGTCTTCAACGGTGAGTTGTAATTCTGCTGAAAAAGCACTTGCCTGCACCCAGTGTCCCTTAGGGGGTGAGACAGTACCTGGCACAACAAGAATATCCCCCTTAAAAAGGAATTATTCACTAAAATCATTAGCGGTGCAGCGCTTGCAGGCACTTGATTGACAGCGCTGATTCTCCTGCTCACGGCCGCTTGAGGTCTTTCTAAGCTTTGGGATTGTGTGCTGTGACTTGGGGGACTTTATGGATATATTCCTAAAGTGACTGGATCGCTGGCTTTAATAGAAAGAGAGCTTAACGTAAGAAGAAGAACTCGAGGTTTCCGGTCATTACTGAGGTAATATTTTATTGTGGCAATTAACAACGTATTTTGTGAAGGCTGTGGACTAGATCCTGTGAGAGATCCTGTATTTCTGGACTCACAGGACTCTCCTGAATCCGAGGACACCTCATATAGCAAAATCTACCTATTATTGGAGGAGTTCTAAGCAAAAATCATCAGCGGTATTAGGCGCTGCAGAGAGCGCTTTGATTGACAGCTCACACTTCTCCTGCACAGAGATCGCAACAGCGCTTTCATTCCAGCTTTATGGGAACTGTGGGCTGCTTTTAAATAGGATCTTTGCCCTTTTGGAACTGCAGGACTCTGCTGGATATAAAGGCATCTTAAAGTGAAGAACACTAACTTATAAGAAGGCATAAGGGAACTATTAAGAGCTTTCTGGCGGTGCTGAGATTTACAGCTGCTGACAGTTCATTAGTAACTTTTCTGCACGAAGCAGATTAAGCAGATTGTGGTTGTTGGTCCCAATTAGGGATTCTACTACAGTTTTTAACAAATCCTACTGACCTCCTAGGAAGATTTTCCAGACAGGGAAACGTCGCAGACACAATCTGACAGGAGGTTATAATCGACATTTCTGGCTGAACAAGAAGTGAATTTAATCCTTTGGTACTATTGGATCTATCCTCTGGATTATA
>JARQOD010012701.1:0-18544 GCA_033576555.1 Oophaga sylvatica | reverse complement strand
CAGGGTTAGTGTGTACTTGAAATGCTGTCCCCAGCCGATTGCTGAAGGGCAGCTCCTATACAAAGTTCCCCTGCCCTATGGGCAGTGACTGAGCTACTCACAAAGCTCCTGAACTTTGCTATGTGTTTTGTGTTCTTGCACCTCTTCTCTCTATGTTTTTGTACCAAAGTCCTTGCCTTGATTCCTGTTTTGTCCTGTTCCGGCACTTGTCATGGAGGCGGTATATCCATGCCTGAATCCTTGATCCTGTACCTGAACCTGTCTGAACTGTGTCTGCTGTGTTATGTTTCTGGAATCCCTCTGTGTCTGGAGCCTCGTACCCAGTGACTTTGAGTCTCTTGTAACCGGTGTTTCTGTTGAGCATTTACTACTCTGTGCTCTGACTACCATGCAGTGCTAGCTCCAGGCAGGCCCAGCAATCCTGCGGTTCTACCTCCATCCCACTTGAGTTCCTTCCTATCTCCAATGCCCGGAGGCTGATGACTGCAGTCTGGAACCAGATGATCGCTGCCTGGAGCTTGGAGCCTGATGACCGCAATGGTACCTGTAGGTCAAGTCTGATGTCCGGAACCAAACGACCCCTTTCTGATGTCTGCCGGTGACCCTGATGTCCGGATGACCTTGTGTACCCTGATGTCCCAATGTTCCGCCTATGTGTGCCTCGGTGATCCTTTGGTGCCTTGGGGTGAACTGGGTGGTACCCTTTTGGGAGGTGTGGAATCGGGAGCCTGGCATAGTCATGTTTGGTTTATGTACTGTGTGACTTAACTTTAGTAAACTTTACTTTCTCTATACCTGAAGTTGTGCGATGTAATCAAGTCCTACGTGTCTTTTCCTTGTCCACATACTCAGCTGCCACAGAACCCCGGTCTATGCCCTTCCTAGTTCAGTGTGGTACAGAGGGTCCATATTGCATCCGCTGGGGATGCGCGCACATGCCATCGTGGTCGGTCGGCGTGGGGGTGTTTATGGGCTGGGCCGCACGGCAGCGGCTGCAGCCAATCGTGACAGCAGCATTGTACAGCACGGGTACAGTATTGAGGCAACTTTACAGAAGCTTGAAATGGTTAACTTCAGGCATTAATTGAAGTCTAGAAGAAAAAATGAGAAAAATGAGCCAGAGTATATGTTGGTCTGCATGCAACGCATAGGAGCCTGTTCACACTGGCCATTAAACAGACAAAACCTGAAATAGCAACAAAGTCAGCAAATACCCTGCAGTAAGTAAGTAAAACCTAATAGTACATGTAAATGACATAGGGTATTTAGTGAACACTGTTTTTGATCAAATAAAGTGTAAAAGCCAAAAACATACTGATAGGGAATCTAGATTGTGAGCCCCATCGGGGACAGCGACGATAATGTGTGCAAACTGTAAAGCGCTGCGGAATATGTTAGCGCTATATAAAAATAAAGATTATTATTATTTAAAGCCATCCCACCACGACAAGGTAGCCCTATTCGAGGGGTCCTAACTAGTGATGAGCGAACATGCTCGGATATCTAGTTAATTGAAATCTGCTCCTGATTCATTAGAACTGGCATTTTGTACGCCAGTCTTAATGAGAACATGCAGGAATCAGATGCACTTAGTTTATTAAGAGGCACACACTAATTAATGCGTTCAGGGAATCCTATTAGTGGTGATAAGAATAAAAAAATCAGTATGCTATTTTTTATGCCATTTACCGATTCCCATAAATAATCTGATTTTATGGTGGGGGTTGATACAAAGGCAGTATGTCCATGTTATTTGTTAATTTGTTATCTTTATTTAACAAAAATGTAAAAGATATGTGATTACTGTAATTGTTTTAGAACATTGGTAATTTTAGTGGATAATAAAATCCCTGACATTCATTTTACCCCTAATATACTGGAAAATAGAGGTATACTGGTATATATAGGTGTATCTATACATAGCAGTACAATATGACTGTAAAGAAGAAGAATAGCATTTTGATCTTTAGGCTTAGAAAATCCTCCAAGGTTCCTATCCTTTGGCTAAAGTTTCTTTCTGCCATCATACAGGTTGTAGGTTTGAGTTTGGGAAAGACTCATTTTAATAAAATAAAATAATCAATTAATTATAAATGAACTGATGTACTGAGCACAGACAGATGTTTGGGTCGCTCCTCCACGTATTCTGAATAAGAGGAGAATGAATGAACATAGCAAACTGAGATTTTTGCAGTGCGACTGTGCAGCTCAATATGTGATGTGTCTGCACCACCTTTTCAGTGAATGACGGACTACACCTCTATCTGCTTTGAGGCAATCTCACGTATCTATGAATGTTCTCCATTTCTAGATAATAGATATCTAAACTTGTTAGGTAATAAACGTTCTTGATGTTGAATCTGACGTACCATTTCCAAGCTGAGAGGTAAAAAAAGAAACAAAAGAAAATGACATAACGAGGACGCGGCAGCGCATCCAGCAAATGAAGACTTCGATGTCTCCTCATGTTCTCTTATCTCCATTTATAAATCAGTGTATATGGGCTCGGGAGACTGCAGATTGAGGTTCTGGAGATTAATTACTCCAGTCGTTACACAATGTAATAATTACAATGAGGCACTGAGAATATCATCATGATTTAGGGATTATTTCCTATTATAACCCATGGAAACTAAGTAACAGAAAACATACATTTTTTTAATACAATTAATAATGTGGTGACCCAATTTTTGTTGGGAACATAGTGAGAGCATTGGACATCAAGTTACACTTTGTTTATAGTAGTAATCTGGATAAAGGAACCTCTGTGACTGGTGAATGCTCTATGGCTGTAGGACCATGTATGACAAGTGGTTTCTCTATAGGTGGTGTGCATCTAATGTGAATGCTTATGGCTGTAGACATGTTACAGTGTTTCTCTATAGGTGGTGTGCATCTAGATGGAATTCTCTATAGCTGTAGGACAATGTTGACAGTGGTTTCTCTATAGGTGGTGTGCATCTATGACTGGTGAATGCTCTATGGCTGTAGAACCATGTATGACAAGTGGTTTCTCTATAGGTGGTGTGCATCTATGACTGGTGAATGCTCTATGGCTGAAGGACCATGTATGACAAGTGGTTTCTCTATAGGTGGTGTGCATCTATGACTGGTGAATGCTCTATGGCTGTAGAACCATGTATGACAAGTGGTTTCTCTATAGGTGGTGTGCATCTATGACTGGTGAATGCTCTATGGCTGAAGGACCATGTATGACAAGTGGTTTCTCTATAGGTGGTGTGCATCTATGACTGGTGAATGCTCTATGGCTGTAGGACCATGTATGACATGTGGTTTCTCTATAGGTGGTGTGCATCTATGACTGTTGAATGCTCTATGGCTGTAGAACCATGTATGACAAGTGGTTTCTCTATAGTTGGTGTGCATCTATGACTGGTGAATGCTCTATGGCTGTAGGACCATGTATGACAAGTGGTTTCTCTATAGATGGTGTGCATCTATGACTGGTGAATGCTCTATGGTTGTAGGACCATGTATGACAAGTGGTTTCTGTATAGGTGATGTGCATCTATGACTGGTGAATGCTCTATGGCTGTAGGACCATGTATGACAAGTGGTTTCTCTATAGGTGGTGTGCATCTATGACTGGTGAATGCTCTATGGCTGTAGGACCATGTATGACAAGTGGTTTCTCTATAGGTGGTGTGCATCTATGACTGGTGAATGCTCTATGGCTGTAGGATCGTCTATGGCAAGTGGTTTCTCTATGGCTGGTGGAGCATCTATGACTGGTGCAAGTGTAAGGAGGTGGCAGTTGCCCCGGCAACTCTGGAGAGAACGGTGCCTCAGGGCAGCAAGGCGGCCGCCAATGTGTTAACAGAGCCGGATGCTCCAGAAGGTGCGGGACCACCACTGGAGGGACTGTGGAGCCAGAGGAACATTGGGGACTCCCTTTCCTCCAGAGGGTCCTCATCCCAAGTGTATGTAGTAGTGCAGGGTCCGAATGCGGCTCACTATGCAAGCCAGCGGCCATGTACAGACTGAGCGGCTCCTTTAAGGAATCGTATTGGTGCCCGTTGCACCCAGGAAAAAAATGCATACCCGGGAACTGTTCTGCGCTCCAAAAGAGGGCAAGGAGCTCTATTACGGTGCCTAAAAGACTATGGCGTCTGATGTGGCCACCAATTAACGGCCATGATTAATGGTTTTCCCCTCCTTCCAGTTTTGTTTGCACCTGTTGGTGGTGCTTCCTTTGCTGGATCATGGGACCAAAACCCCACGGGGGTTAATGACGGTGACCTTTTGGTGCGGCTGCTGAACTGTGTTTTCCTGAGCTATGCTCCCACCTTCACCCTTGGACTAGCCCCATGTTAAAAATGCAACCCACCACCATAAAAGGGCCCCTGGTCTGCTGGAAGGAGGGGGAAGCTGCTGGGCCTAAGTAGGGCCCACCACTGCTAATGGGCCAACCGGCTCTTGTGGAACTATGTGGACTGTGATGTTCTTATGGACTCATATACAGAGAGACTGGAACTCTGGTATTGTCACTTGAAATATTGAGTGCATTAAAGATTTATATATGTTGCTGTTAAATTTTACAAGGATCATCATGGCCGAGGATGGCCATGTTTAACCCCTTTACTCCCGAGGGTTGTTTGCACGTTAATGCCGGGCCAATTTTTACACTGTCCCTTCATAAGGTTATAACTCTGGAACGCTTCAACGGATCTTCGCGATTCTGAGATTGTTTTCTCGTGACATATTGTACTTCATGTTAGTCATAAAATTTCTTTGATATAACTTGTGTTTGTTTATGAAAAAAATGGAAATATGGCGAATATTTGGAAAATTTTGCAATTTTTAAACTTTTAATTTTAACAACAGAGAAACAAGTCACACAAAATAGTTACTAAATAACATTTCCCACATGTCTACTTTACATCAGCACAATTTTGGAACCAATTTTTTTGTTAGGAAGTTATAAGGGTTAAAAGTTGACCAGCGATTTCTCATTTTTACAACAAAATTTACAAGACCATTTTTTTAGGGACCACCTCACATTTGAAGTCACTTTAAGGGGTCTATATGGCAGAAAATACCAAAAGTGACACAATTCTAAAACCTCCACCCCTCAAGGTACTCAAAACAACATTCAAGAAGCTTATTAACCCTTCAGGTGCTTCATAGGAGATGAAGCAAAGTGGAAGGAAAAATTGAACATTTAACTTTTCAGTCACAAAAATGATCTTTTACAAACAATTTTTTTTATTTTCACAAGGGTAAAAGGAGAAAATCGACAGATAAAGTTGTTGTGCAATTTCTCCTGAGTACGCCAATACCCCACATGAGGGGAAAAACCACTGTCTGGGCGCACAGCAGGGCTCGGAAGGGAAGGAGCGCCGTTTGACTTTTTCAAACCAAAATTGGCTGGAATTTAGATTGGACGCCATGTCGCGTTTGGAGAGCCCCTGTGTGCCTAAACAGTGGAAACCCCCACAAATGACAAAATTTTGGAAACTAGACCCCCTAAGGAACTTATCTAGATCTGTTGTGAGCACTTTGAACCCCCAAGTGCTTCACTAAAGTTTATAATGCCTGGGTGTGGAAAAAAAATTTTTTTTCACTAAAATGATTTTTTAGTCCCCAATTATTTATTTTTCCCAAGGAAATTGGACCCCAAAAGTTGTTTTCCAATTTGTCCTGAGTACGCCGATACCCCATATGTGGGGAGGAAAGACTGGGCGCACGGCAGGGCTCGGAAAGGAAGTAATGACGTTTTGGAATGCAGACTTTGATGGGTGTCATGTTCAGTTTGCAGCGCCCCTGATGTGCCTAAACAGTGGAACCCCCCACAAGTGACCCCATTTTGGAAACTAGACCTCCTAAGGAACTTATCTATATCTGTCGTGAGCACTTTGAACCCCCAAGTGCTTCACACAAGTTTATCATGCCCGGGTATGAAATAAAAAATCCTATTTTTTTCCCACAAAAATGAACAAAAATGATCTTTAGTCATCAATTTTTTATTTTCCCAAGGGTAACAGGAGAAATTGGACCATAAAAGTTGTTGTCCAATTTGTCCTGAGTATGCTGATACCCCATATGTGGGGGAATCACTGTTTGGGCGCATGGCAGAGCTTGGAAGGGAAGGAGCGCCATTTGACTTTTTCAAACCAAAATTGGCTAGAATCGAGATTGGACGCCATGTCACGTTTGGATAGCCCCTGATGTGCCTAAACAGTGGAAACCCCCCACAAGTGACTCCATTTTAGAGACTAGACCCCCTAAGGAACTTATCTAGATGTGTGCTGAGCACTTTGAACCCCCAAGTGCTTCACGCAAGTTTTTAACGTAGAGCTGTAAAATTAAAAAATCATATTTTTTCCACAAAAATGATCATCTCACCACAATTTTTATTTTCCCAAGGGTAGTAAGACCTCAAAAGTTATTATGCAATTTATCCTGAGTACGCTGATACCCCATATGTGGGGGTAAACCACTGTTTGGGTGCATGGCAGAGCTCGGAAGGGAAGGAGCGCCATTTGACTTTTTCAATGCAGAATTGGCTGGACGCCATGTCGCATTTGGAGAGCACCTGATGTGCTTAAACAGTGGAAACCCCCCACAATTGACACCATTTTGGAAACTAGACCCGCTAAGGAACTTATCTAGATCTGTTGTGAGCACTTTGAATCCCCAACTGTTTCACTAATGTTTATAATGGCTGGGTGTGAAAAAAAAATCACAAAAATCATTTTTTAGCCCCCAATTTTTGATTTTTCCCAAGGAAATTGGACCCCAAAAGTTGTTGCCCATCTTGTCCTGAGTACGCTGCTTCCCCATATGTGGGGGGAAATACTGTTTGGGCGCAGGGCAGGGCTAGGAAAGGAAGTAATGACATTTTGGAATGCAGACTTTGATGGGTGTCATGTTCAGTTTGCAGAGCCCCTGATGTGCCTAAACAGTGGAAACACCCCACAAGTGACACCATTTTGGAAACTAGACCCCCTAAGGAACTTATCTAGATCTGTGCTTCACACAAGTTTATAATGCCTGGGCATGAAAATAAAAAATCCTATTTTTTTTTCCACAAAAATGATTTTTAGTCACCAATTTTTTATTTTCCCAAGGGTAACAGGAGAAATTGGACCCCAATAGTTGTTGTCCAATTTGTCTTGAGTATGCTGATACCCCATATGTGGGAGAAAACTACTGTGTGGGCACATGTCGGGGCTCAGAATAGAAGTAGTGATGCTTTGTGATGCAGACTTTAATGGAATGGTCTGAGGGTGTCATGTCGCGTTTGGAGAGCACCTGATACGCCTAAACAGAGGAAAACCCCCACAAGTGACACCATTTTGGAAACTAGACCCCAAAATAAACTTATCTAGATGTGTGGTGAGCACTTTGAACCCCCCAAGTGCTTCACAGAAGTTTATAAAGCCTGGGCGTGAAAATAAAAAAATCATATTTTTTCCACAAACATGATCTTTTAGTCCCCAGTTTTTATTTTCCCAAGGGTAACAGGAGAAATTGGACACCAAAAGTTGTTGTTCAATTTGTCCTGAGTATGCTGATACAATATATGTGGGAGAAAACTGAAGAGGAGGAGGAGGAGGAAGAACAGGAGCTACTTTCATGAGCTGTAGACGGTACTACAAGCACAGCTGTCATACCGTCTGCTCACCGGTGATGGCCTGAGGACAGGGAGGAGGAGTATGAGGAGAGGAGGAGGACACCATGGTCAGTCGTACTGTTGGTGAGGACATGGAAGGCTTGCATGTTAGTAATCTGGCACGCATGGCTGACTTTATGTCACGCAGCGTTTCCCGTGACCCTCGCATTAGAAAAATTTTCGGTGACAATCATTACTGGTTAGTGACACTTTTAGACCCACGCTACAAGGAAAATTCAAAGTCAGACAGGGGTCTAAAAATGGTGCATTGCCATAGGGCCCTTGTATCGGAAATTAGTGAAAAAATTCCCATGTGAGAACGCTGGCAGCAGAGGTCAGAGTTTGTTGTACAGCCAAGGAGTCCAAGCGAGAGAGACAGAAGTACAATCCAGGTCAGGCAGGGGAACAATGACAAAGTCCTGGGAACATTTTCTCAGACCCTCCCATCTTGACGCCACAGAGGCAAGGGGTTGTGGCACAAGAAGTTAAATGTTTAGGAAGATGGTGAGGGAGTACCTTGTAGATAGTACAAATATCCTCCGGGATTCCTCTGTGCCTTTTAATTATTGCGTATCCAAGCAGGACACGTGATATGAACTGGCTCTCTATGCCTTGAAGGTCCTGACCTGCCCTGCTGCTAGTGTTCTGTCAGAGCGGGTTTTTAGTGCTGCTGGGGGAATTATAACAGATAAGCACATCCGCCTGTCAACTGACTATGCTGACAGGCTGACTCTTATCAAAATGAACAAGGGCTGGATTGGGCAAGACTTCTGTACACCTCCAGATGAAAACACGGAAATATAACCTTAAATGCATTGTCTTTTTTGGTGAAGTGTATTCTCAGGTACTTCTTCACAACCACACATGGTTATCCGCTTCCTGAGTTGATCTGTTTGCTGTTAGCCTCCTCCCTATCCTCATCATCCACAACCAGTAGAACAACAGGCCAAAGGGATTACGTGATGCAAAAGAAACTAAATTTTTTTAATGGAATTATATAATATTTCTATTTATATCACTATCTCTGAGCTGTTGCTAGGGAGAAACATATCTCGACAAACACATTCTGGCTTCATATCTATGAACCTGTGTTCGTCCCTCCCTTTTGTTATTTTCTTTCATACGTGGCTTCACATTTGTAATTTAGTTGTGTAATTTAAGTATGATTTCTCATTATGTCTCCTCATTGTCCACAGCTACATGACCAGGGTGAATGTGTTCTGTACTATTATAGGCCGTAGAATTTTGACAAAGGGGGGCTGTGATGGCAATACTTTATTTATTAAAAAAGGTAACCCCCATTACTGAAATGCTTGTCAGCCTATGCCCTCCATTACAAGTCTCAGAGACCCACACCCCTACATTGGGCCTACTTCTTAACTCGGTTTCCTTATCTCAGACTACATGACCTGGGCGAACGTGTTATGTACTGTTATAGGCCAGTGAATTTTGGGCAAGGGGGCTGTGATGGCAAAACTTTATTTATTTAAAAAGGTACCCCCAATTACTGAAATGCTTGTCAGCCTATGCACTTCATTACAAGTCTCAGAGACCCACACCCCTACATTGGGCCTACTTCTTAACTCGGTTTCCTTATCTCAGGCTACAAGACCTGGGCGAACGTGTTATGTACTGTTATAGGCCAGTGAATTTTAGGCAAGGGGGGCTGTGATGGCAATAGAATATTTTTAAAAAAGGTACCCCCCATTGGTGAAACCACATCCTTGTTGTCAAAGACTTAAATAACATTTATGTACCTTAAAGAGCTCACTTAAAAAGCTCCTTTTTTGTTGCCCGGTTGCTCACATTGGACACAATACACTCCATATAAATTTGATAAAGCAATGCTGTTATGTAGGCTCAGTATTTCATTACAAATATTTCTTTATCCACTACATTTGTTTATCTCCTTCACACCCATAACTTTTTCTGCATCAAATGGTAAGAGTTCAATACAAAACAGTGATGGCTGAATGCTTGTTGATGCTGAGGACTTGATCAATTTTTGAAGCGATAACTTCTATGAGTGAGACTGCATGTTCCTTCTTTACTGGATTATAAACAGGAAACTAAAAAAATGATCTTATTATTTCTAAATTACTTTGTTGAAACGCTCTGTGATCATCTGTGGTGTCTCCAATATTTACGCCACAGCAGAAAGGAACAGTTAGGGAAAATTTGGCATGGTCACAGTTCTTTTTCCGAACATCTTCACATTAGTGCACTTCTCTCTTGTATTTCAGGAATACATAGTAGCAGCTGTTTTGTACATTATTTGCTTGTATATCCTGGGAAAGTTGATTGTAATGATTCTCCCCAGTACTCAGTGGGTTAAGCTTCTGTTTTCTGTAAAGGCTGAATAAACATATGATTGCTGTTGATCGTCATATTCTCCTGAAAATAATTCTTCATAGAGGGTCCCATCATACCATAAAAAATTACGAAATGTTTGTCGTCCAAGAATATATTGCATACAGCTCTCAACATTTTGTCGGGTTACCATAACCATTTGCAATTTCAGGAAGGCTTTGACAGCTTGAGGTTTCAAGGTACTCTTTAAAAATGCTTTTAGATTTTTTTAAACTAACTGTCTCCTGTCCACAATCACGTTATTCAGACTGCATTGTTTCTTCTTTTCATTAGGTTTAATGAAAGTATCCATAATTTTCTGGCACATTACTTTACAGATTTCCTACGATATAAAGAAATCTGTATCACTAGTTTTTTTTTTACCAATTTAGGTGTATTATTTCGGCAAAATTTCTGGTGTTATCAAATTTGGTTGGAACAGATGCAGATTCTTTGTTCCTTTTTCCTTACAGGCAGTCCAATTTTTGACAAAGGTGTCTATGATGCCCAGAGTATAGTATTTAAAAATGTGTACCCCCCCATTGGGAACAGGTTGCCAGCCCATGCACTGCATGTATGGGCATTATAACTGTAAGAGACCCGGTCCGTTACCTTAGCACATTTGGTACTGAACCTTTTCAATGTCTACCTCTTTTCTGCGACACATGACTAAGGGTAAATGTGGTCTGTGCTGTTTATGGAAGTACAATGTTGGGCAAGTGTGTCTATGATTGCACTAAAAAATTTTAACAAAGTTCCCCACCATGGAGAAATGTTTGTTTGTCAAACCAATGCACTGCGTGTATAGGCATTACTAGTGTAGGAGACCGGGTCTTTACATTTGGCCTACTTGTTACTGAGGCCTTCATCACTGTCTCCTCCTTAACAGCCAATAGATGACCAGGGGGAACTCTTCTGTGCCGTTATAGGCAAGTGTGTCTGTGATGACAAGAGTATATTTGTTACCGAGGTACCCCCGATGTGTAAAACACACCCTGGTTTGCAAATAATTCATAAAATTTGCGTGCTTTAAAGACCTCACTTGTAAAGCTCCGTTTTTTGTTGACTGGTTGATTACATTGGACACAATATACTGTATAACTTTGATAAAACAATGCAGGTAATTTGGCTCAGTAGCTCAATAAAAATATATCTTTTGACACGATATGTTTTCTCGTATTGAAAGCCATTACTTTGGCTGCATCATATGGGAAGTGTTCAATAGCAAAAAGTGACAGCTGAATGCTTCTAGACGCAGAGTACGTAATGTAATCATTTTTGGCTGAGATAACTTTTATGAGGGAGACTGCATGTTCCTTCTTTCTTTGTAGGATAATAAACAGGAATAATAATATATGCTCTTTTTATCTGTAAAGAAATTTTTGGAAAGGATGTCAGATCATCTATTGTGTCTTCCAATATTTACTACACAGCAGAACGGAACAGTTATGGAACATTGAGCATGCTCATATTCTATGTTTTAGAACATCTTCACATTCTTTCAGTTCTCTCTTATATTTCTGGAATACATAGTAGCATCTAGTTTTACCATTACTTACCTATAGATACTGGTCAAGAAGATTGTCATGATTATCCAGAGTAGTCTATCGGTTAAGCTTAAGTTTTTCAAGCACGGCTGAATATAGATATGATTGCTGTTACTAGTGTAGTGCGAATATACAAATGGCTCTTTTGAATCCATATTGAAATATACAGAATGCATTCATACAATTACATAGCTGCATTTCTGGTAAAAGATTTACAGATGTGAAAGAAAATGCTCATCCTACCACAATCTGTAGAACTGTTTGTTTATTGACTTCACAAACAGTTCTAAGCTTCCATATGTTTGTTGTTTGTGATTGTAAAACTTTACAGTTTACTTAACCTCTATCTGTGGTGGTTTTATCTAAATCCTTGTGGCTTTTATATTGTAAGGGTTTATGGCCCCTCCTCTGATGACTCCATGATATCTCAGTTTCATCTGACCTTGAAAGCTGGCCACTTGAAGGGCTGGTTGAAACTTGAGTTACTACATAGTGTGAATCACTATATAAGACCAGAGAAACATGACTAAGACAGATGCAAAAACTGGGGTACCTGTACATGTACAGTGTGTTCATACCTGCATAATTGGGGACGCCCATGCAGTGTATTGAATCTCCCAGGGGTTCTCTGTGTTGGTGTTGCTTCTCTGATATTCCAGACGGATGATGTTTGAAAGCCTCTTGGTGATGATGTAAGTATACTGTATGTAGTTAATCTTTATATTTACTTAATCATTATATGTATTTAATCCTATATGTACTTAACCTTTGTATATTGAAATATACAAAAGTGTATGCACTCATACTATTCAATCATACTATTCCTTTAATTTTGTACTTTGAAATAAAATAGCGTTATATTGCAAGTATTAGCCATCTTTAAAGCCGTATCTGAACCTTAGTGTTAAAAGCTTGGCAAATAAAATAGCCAAATTATCCATTAAATAATTCTGCAAAGAGGGAACCATCATACCATTAAAAAATACGAAAAGTTGATCATCCTTCAATGTAGTGCATCCTGCTCTCAACATATTGTTGGGATTCCATTACCATTTGAAAACCAAGAAGGGGTTTGACAGCTTTAGATTTCATGGTACACTCCTTTTTTTTATTCTTTTAACTAAGTCTTCTGTCTCCAATCACGTCATTCAGACTGCATATTTGGTTATTCTCAAAAGCTTAACTGAAAACATACACGTTTTTGTGTCACTTTAGTAAACTTTATAGTCTTGCAAGGATTTAAAGTAATCTGTTTCACTCGCTTTTGGACTAATTGGTGAGATTTTTATCAGCCACAACTCTGAAGTGTTAGCAAGTTTTGTTGGAAGAGATGCTGATTCTTTCCTTTTTTTCGTTGAAGTAAGTTCTTCTTAACTCTGTGTGATTTTCTAAGTGATTTTTTTTTGAATATTGAAAAATGTATTTAGGAAGAACGCACTTTTCTGACATTTGAAAATAATCTTTTGGAACCATGCCTTGTGTAACGTCCACCATCTAGCAATGTACGATTTTTGCCTACAGTTTCACAGTTCACTGAACGCTTTTCTTTGCCATCGGAAGACAATTTCAGTGAAGCCACAATATTTTCTTTATTTATACACTAACATTCGAAAAAAAAAAAGATCTTCAAGTGTTTCTGTTCAGAAAACGAACACTTTGCATGGAGGTGTAATTTTTTTTTTTGGCGTGCAAATGCCATTTACTTTAATATGTTGAAAATCTTCCACCGAAGCCCCATTATTCATCACTTGGGTAGATTAACTTAGACATTTTATGCCTATCATTGGCGACTTCTGGATGTACAAAATTAATATTGTGAAGTGGACTTTCAAGGGCTCATCCAGTATGTGGGTTCAAAGGCGTAATGGGGTGCATATGACTATGCAGCAGGGCAGACATTGCTGTCAATGTGTAAAACAAAGAGTACGGGTGTTAGGGGTCGAGTTCCCACTTCTGCACAAGAGGAATCTCGAGCCGTCCCTGCTGCGGTCTCCCATCTGTCTCCGGTCACAGTGGACTCTGCTCAGCTTAGACGTCGGTCCCAGCGTCTCGCCCAGTCTAACATTGTGCAGAGGATTACTGCTGCTCCTCCAGGCTCTACTATTGTAGCCAGTACTGGTTAGCGGCGAGCAGATGTCTTTAGTAGAGTTGAGCGATACTTTCCGATATCCAAAAGTATCGGAATCGGAATGGTATCGCCGATACCATTAAAATATCGGCGATACCCGATACCGATACCGGAAATCCAATGTAAGTCTATGGGAACAAAATATCGTAACTAAAAAAACCTCTTTCTTTCCTTGTAAACACTAAATATACACACATAGAATACATATATATATATATACATGTCATTGTGACATATATATATACATATATGTATAGTTTATACACTTCTACATAGTAAAATATCCTCTGATTCAATTGCCGGGTAAAGCCGGCTTCTGTGAAAAGACAGAAGCACCCGACATGAAATGACACTTGGTGTACATAGGGTTAACCATGTCTTTTCATGTCCTTTGCTATCTGATTTGCACAAACAATTACATTAGTCTATGTGTGCAAAATTTCACACCTGTAGGGGTTAATTAAAGGTGTAAATTCGTTGTAAAAAAAACGGACTTTTTTGCTACGAATTTACACCTTTAATTAACCCCTACAGGTGTGAAATTTTGCACACTTACACTCATGTAATTGTTTGTGCAAATCAGATATCAAACTACATGAAAAGACATGGTTAACCCTATGTACACCAAGTGTCATTTCATGTCGGGTTCTGCATTTTCACAAAAGCCGGCAATTGAATTAGCGGCTATTATACTATGTAGAAGTGTATGAACTATAAATATAAATATATATATATATATGTGTCACAAATTCAATGACATATATATATATATGAGGTGTAAAATTGCTGAAAAAAAATGCGTGGGCTCCCGCCCTATTTTCGCAACCAGACAGACAAAGCCAGTGAGTGGGGGCAGATAATAATAGCCCAGAGAGGGACCATTTTTTTTGGCCCCCCCCGGCTACTTAACATCTGCCCCCAGACACCCCAGAAAGGGCAAATCTCTAATTAGATTTGCCCTTTCTGGCACTTTGCCCGTCTATTCCCATTGCCCTGTAGCGGTGGCGAATGGGTTAATAAGGGGTTAAAATGACCTTGCAATTGAAAGGTCACTTTAAGCCAGGTTAATAATTGAGAGCTGTCAATTAGACAACTATCAATTATTAATCCTATTGTATGAAAGAAAAATCAAACACACACACTTTAATAAAAAAGAAGTTTAATGAAATAATCACACAGTTTTTGACCATATTTTATTTACCTGCTAAAACCATTTCCTGTAATAAAAATAAAATAATAAAGCAAAATTATTCTTACCAATCCGATGTACAGTCAGGTCCCACGGTGTAATCCTTCAGAAAGGGTTAATGTTTACTGCAGGGACAGCAGCTAATGCTGCAGCCTCACAGTAAACCCCCAAATGAATGAGTTCCTCTCCTGGCTGACAGGAGAGGAAGTGGAAAGCTTAATTGATTGCTTTCCACTTTCACTTCAGGTCAGCCAGGGACACAATCAGTGATGTCAGAGGGAACTGGTTAACAAAAATAGGGGATCCCCTCGAAAAAAAATGGCGTGGGGTCCCCCCTATTTTTGTTAACCAGCCAGATGAAGCAGACCGCTGAGGCCTGGATTTTCAGGCTGTTAAGGAGCCAAGATCCATGGACCTTGCCAGCCTGATAATACCAGGCCACAGCAGTCTGCATATCTTGGCTGATTAACAAAAATAGGGGATCCCCTCGAAAAAAATTGGCGTGGGGTCCCCCTATTTTTGTTAACCAGCCAGATGAAGCAGACCGCTGAGGCCTGGATTTTCAGGCTGTTAAGGAGCCAAGATCCATGGACCTTGCCAGCCTGATAATACCAGGCCACAGCAGTCTGCATATCTTGGCTGATTAACAAAAATAGGGGATCCCCTCGAAAAAAATTGGCGTGGGGTCCCCCCTATTTTTGTTAACCAGCCAGATGAAGCAGACCGCTGAGGCCTGGTTTTTCAGGCTGGTAAGGATCCAATATCCATGGACCTTGCAAGCCTGATAATACCAGGCCACAGCAGTCTGCTTAGCTTGGCTGGTTAACAAAAATAGGGGATCCCCTCGAAAAAAAAAACGGCGTAGGGGTCCCCCTATTTTTGTTAACCAGCCAAGTAAAATGCAGACTGCTGCGGCCTGGTATTAAAGACTGTCAAGGCCCATGGATTTTGGCCCTCAACAGCCTGATAATACCAGGCTACAGCAGCCCCACATTTGGCGCATCAAAAGATGTGCCAATTGTGGCACTTTACCCGGCTCTTCCCACTTGCCCTGTAGCGGTGGCAAGCGGGGTAATAAGGGGTTAATGTCACCGTTGATTGCACGGTGACAATAAGCCCGGTTAATAATGGAGAGGCGTCAATAAGACACCGATCCATTATTAATCCCAAAGTTTTTAAATGTGTAAAAAAAAGACACAGCAAGAAAAAAGTATTTTAATGAAATAAAAGAGACAACACAGTTTTCATTTTTTTTATTACTCTCTCATTCCTGCGACGCCATCGATCTCCTGTAAAAAAATAAAAAAAACAAACCAACAGTATACCACCTGTCCGACGCAGTCCATAGTAACGACAGTCCCACGACGATCCAGCTCTGCTACATCGCAATGACAGGCAGAGCCTGACATCCCGGCGCAGCACAGCTGCTTACCAGCTTCCCCGGCGGTGACGTCATCGGACTGCTTTACGGCCGCGATTACCCAGCAGTCACTGCAGTTATCGCGAGAAACTGCATGTGACCGCCAGGGAGAAGAGGATGGCGGCCATTAAGCAGTCCGGGATGTGACCGCCGGAGATCTTCTGCCGGGTAAGTGCCGCTGACTCCTGACAGACCCGACCGACGGACACTGACAGTGACAGTGACAATCCCGATTCCGGTATCCGATATGACGAAAATATCGGTACTCGGAATCGGAATTCCGATACAGCCAATATCGGCCGATACCCGATATTTGCAGTATCGGAATGCTCAACCCTAGTCTTTAGGACAAAGTCCTTGCTTTCCCTTTCTGAGCATGCCCAGAGTAAGATCTCTCATTGGAGATTAGGAGTCACATGCTCAGGTACTGCAGCAGCTCCTATAGGTCCGCCAGGAAGGTCCTGAAACGACTTGTGTTCTGGAGCAGTTTCCTATTGGTCCTTATTTGGCAGGTCCTGTAGTTGCTACTATAAAAGGGTGGCATGGTCGTGCCGCCATGCGCTAGTATCAATCACATTATGTGCTTTGCGCCAGGGTGATCTTGCACGCATGTGTTAGGGCTCGGCTGAAATAAGCCCCTAGAATACCGGCACCTCCGGTGAGGAGATTGTATGCACGTGTATAGGGCTCAGCTGAAATAAGCCCCTAGAATACCGGCTTCTCCGGTGAGGAGATTGTCTGATTGCGTTGCTGATTGCGTTGCTACGGACTGCTGTCCGCACAGCAGTTGTCTGTGCATACCTGTGGAGTTAACAGGACACAGTCCATATCTTTGCGCTTATACCTTAGCAACTCTGTGGTGTAACAGAGTTCACTTATACCGCCATATAGGGCCACAGTGTCCATAGTTGCGACTCTGTGAAGTAACAGAGTTCGCCATTCCACCATCCTACTAGCAGCAGGCTCTGTCTGCACGGTGGACCCCGGGCTGCGAACGCACTTATTATTTATATTTATTTTGTGAGTTGCTCCAGCCCTAACATAATACTAGCGTCAGGGTCTGGCTAGTAAAATGGCGGACGACCAGCGTCTGCAGCGGTATATCCAGCAGCTGGAGGGTAGGTTGGCGGCTCTTGAGCGCACAACCTCAGCTGTGGATGTTACCGCTGTCGCTGTTCAGGCTGCTAGCGTGGCTGCAGCCAGTTTGTCCTCTGCCACCCCTGCTCTGACTTTATCCCATCTCCCGCTTCCAGACAAGTTTGCTGGTGACAGCAAGCAATGTCGGGGATTCGTGAGTCAGTGCTCCATTCATCTTGAGCTTCTGGCTGCACGTTTTCCCACGGAACGGGCGAAGGTGGGTTTTGTCTTATCCCTCCTGTCGGGCAGGGCATTGGAGTGGGCAACGCCGCTGTGGGAGCGCGACGATAGTGTGGTACAGAGTGCTCCTCTCTTCTTGGAGGCTCTGAGACAGGTCTTCTTAGGACCTCGTGTCACCCACGATACGGCGCTCCAACTGCTGGCAATATCACAGGGTTCATCTATGGTCAGCCAGTTCACCGTCCAATTTCGGACTCTGGTCTCTGAGCTAGAGTGACCGGATAAAGTCCTCATTCCGGTGTACTGGAGAGGACTGGTGGATCATGTGAAGGATGCCTTGGCCACCAGGGAGATTCCCGCCACACTGGAGGAGCTCATTTCCTTATCTACCCGCATTGATCTCAGTTTTAACGAGCGGAGGTTAGAGCGGACCCAGTGCAGGCAGAGGTTTCGGTTGGCTTCCACCTTTGCCAAACCTCTGGAATCTTCCGTTCAAGCATCCGACTTCTCCGAAGCCATGGAGGTTTCTCGAGCGGGACCTAAGTCCCGGACCGCTCGAGTAACGGTGGTCTGTAATTTTTGCCAACAGGCAGGACACTATTCTAACAGATGTCCACAGCGATCGCGTCTAGTAACCCTGGGAGGAGGCTCACTAGACACAGCAGCATTTTCCTCCAAGATGACACTTAAAGGGACAATCACTGTAGGCACTTCCACTCTCACAGTCGACCTTTGCGTGGACTCAGGAGCAGAGGGGAACTTCATGTCCTCTAACTTTGCTCGCCGTCACGCAATACCTCTGGTGGTGCTTGACAACTCAGTGACTGTCCGAGTAGTGAATGGGTCGACATTGCCCTCACAAATTACACATCAGACTGTTCCTCTTGCATTGTTTGTATCCCCTTCCCATCAGGAGCTTATTTCCCTACTTGTCCTTCCCAAGGGAATAGACAAGATC
>JARQOD010012700.1:0-18564 GCA_033576555.1 Oophaga sylvatica | reverse complement strand
TTTTTTCCCTGACACCTGGGGATCTTGTTTTGAATGATGTTGATGTATTTTTTCAGGCTCTGGGGTTATTGTATGATGAACCAAATGTCACTGATCAAGCTGAAAAGACCTTGTTGGCATTAAATCAGGGTCGTGAAGACGCTGAGCTGTACTGTCAGAAATTTCAAAAGTGGGCAGTCCTGACCAAATGGAATGATGATGCTTTGGCAGCCCTTTTTCGGAAGGGTCTGTCAGCAAATGTAAAGGACGTTATAGTGGGATTCCCTGTTCCCTCTGGTCTCAATGATTCTATGTCTTTGGCTATTCAATTTGACAGACATTTGCGTGAGCGCAGAGGTATGCGTGAGATAGTGTTGCCTTGTGAGCCAGCTCCTGATGCCATGCAGTGTGATGGAGTGACTTCTGGGGCTCAGTGTCATGAGTTTCATAAGCACAATGGGCTATGTTTCTACTGTGGTGACGTTCCCATGCTATTTCCGTCTGCCCTAAGCGGGGAAGACGTTTTGCACGCTCAGTTGTCTTGGGTAGTGTTCAGACTAAATTTCTGTTGACTGATACCCTGATTTGCTCCCTGTCCACATTTTCGGCTCAGGCTTTGTTGATTCAGGAGCAGCTATTAACCTGATGGATTTTGACTTTGCCAAACGTTGTGAGTTTCCCATGATACCCCTGCGGAAGTCTATTCCTTTACTGGGCATTGATTCTACCCCTTTGGCGGAGAATAAACCCCAGTTTTCTACTCAGGTGATAATGAGGGTTGAACCAGATCATCAGGAGAGTTGCAAATTTCTGGTGTTGCATAATCTGCATGACATTATTGTACTGGGTTTCCCTTTTTGACTGATTTTTCTGATGTGTTTAGTGAAAGTAAGTCTGCATCCTTACCTCCTCACAGGAGCTATGATTGCGCTATTGAGTTAATGCCTGGTGGTAAATTTCCTAAAGGTCGCCTTTTTAATTTATCTGTACCTGAACACGATGCTATGCGATCTTATATCAAGGAGTCATTGGAGAAGGGTCATATCAGACCATCCTCTTCACCCTTGGGTGCCGTTTTTTTCTTTGTGGCCAAAAAGGATGGTTCATTGAGGCCGTGTATTGATTATCGCCTCCTGAATAAGATCACTGTTAAATATCAATATCCGTTACCCTTGATTTCTGACTTATTTTCCAGAGTAAAAAGTGCTAGATGGTTTACCAAGCTTGACCTCAGGGGGGCGTACAACCTTATTCACATTAAGCAAGGGGATGAATGGAAGATGGCGTTTAATACCCCAGAGGGGCATTTTGAGTACCTAGTGATGCCTTTTGGGCTTACTAATGCCCCTTCCGTCTTCCAATCCTTCATGAATGATATTTTCAGGGATTTTGTGGATAAATTTCTGATTGTTTATTTGGATGATATCGTGATTTTTTCCAACGACTGGGACTCTCATATGAAACATGTTCGGACTGTGTTCCAGATTTTGAGAGAGAATGCACTGTATGTAAAGGGATCAAAGTTTCTTTTTGGCGTACAGAAGGTCTCATTTCTGGGATTCATTTTGTCTCCGTCTGTTATTGAAATAGACGCTGTCAAGGTTCAGGCCATCTGTGATTGGGTTCAACCTACTTCATTGAAGGCTCTTTAGAGATTTTTGGGTTTTGCCAATTTTTATCGTAAATTTATTGGTAATTTCTCCGGTATTGTTAAACGTTGACTGATTTGACCAAAAAGGGTTCCGATGTGGTGAATTGGCCTCCTGAGGCAGTTTCTGCGTTTCAGGAACTCAAGCAGAGATTCATTTCTGCTCCTGTTCTACGGCAGCCTGATGTTTCTCTGGCGTTTCAGGTGGAGGTTGATGCCTCTGAGATTGGGGCAGGTGCCGTTTTGTCCCAAAGGGATCCAGAGACCTCTAAGAGTAACCCTTGTGCCTTTTTCTCTCGAAAATATTCTCCAACTGAACGTAATTATGACGTGGGTAATCGGGAGTTATTCGCCATGAAGTGGGCCTTTGAAGAGTGGAGACATTGGCTGGAAGGAGCCAAACATCAGGTGGTGGTCCTCACGGACCATAAGAACCTGGTTTATCTCGAATCAGCCAAGCGACTTAATCCTAGACAAGCCAGGTGGGCCTTGTTTTTCACACGTTTTAATTTTGTGGTTTCTTTTCTTCGGGGCACTAAGAATGTTAAGGCGGATGCCCTCTCGAGGAGTTTCTTTGCGGATTCTCCTGAGTTATCTGATCCTGCTGTTATTTTGAAAGAGGGTGTAGTTCTTTCCGCCATCTCGCCCAATTTGAGATTGGCTCTGGAGGGGTGTCAGGAGGATAAACCTGAGCGCTGCCCTGTTGGGAAATTGTTTGTCCCAGACCAGTGGAAGAAGAGTGTGATGTCTGAGATTCATTGTTCTGCGTTGGCTGGTCATCCCGGGAATTTTGGTACCAGAGACTTGGTGAGTCGGTCCTTTTGGTGGCCTACTTTGTCTCGTGACGTCAGGGACTTTGTGCAGTCCTGTGGGACTTGCTCTCGTTCCAAGCCTTGCTCTCGTTCTAGTGGTTTGTTAATGCCATTACCTGTACCCAAGAGGCCACGGACCCATATTTCTATGGATTTTATTTCCGACCTCCCTGTCTCTCAGAGAATGACTGTTATCTGGGTAATCTGTGATAGGTTTTCCAAGATGATACATCTTGTGCCATTGCCTAAGTTGCCTTCCTCCTCCGAATTGGTGCCTTTGTTCTTTCAGCACGTGGTTCGGTTACATGTCATTTCGGAGAACATTGTGTCTGACAGAGGAATCCAGTTTGTTTCCAGGTTTTGGAGGACATTTTGTTCTAAACTTGGTGTTCAGTTATCTTTCTCCTCTGCATTTCACCCTCAGACCAATGGACAAACCGAGAGAACAAACCAGACCTTGGAGACTTATTTGAGATATTTTGTGTCTGCTGATCAAGATGAATGGGTCTCTTTTTTGCCTTTGGCTGAGTTTGCTCTTAATAATAGGGCTAGCTCTGCCACCTTGATGTCTCCATTTTTCTGCAATTGTGGGTTTCACCCTCGATTTTCTTCAGGACAGGCGGAGGCTTTTGTCTGTCCAGGGGTTGACTCCATTGTGGAGCGTATGCAGCAGATTTGGGACCAGGTAGTGGAGAGGTTGTCTCTCTCTCAGGAGAAGGCCCAGCGGTTTGCCAACCGGCATAGGACTGAAGGTCCTCGGTTTAAAGTGGGGGACTTGGTTTGGTTGTCCTCAAGAAATATCCCTATGAAAGTTGCATCTCCAAAATTTAAGCCAAGGTTCATTGAACCTTATAAGATCATGGAAATTATTAAACCGGTTTCCTTCCGTTTGCTTCTTCCAGGGACATTTAAGATCCATAACGTGTTCCACAAGTCCTTATTGAAAAGGTTTGTCGAGCCAGTGGTTCCTATGGATGCGCCTCCCGACCCTGTTTTGGTTGAGGGCAATTTGGAGTATGTGGTTGAGAAAATATTGGATTCTCGTTTTGCTAGACGGAAACTCCAGTATTTGGTTAAGTGGAGAGGTTATAGTCAGGAGGACAATTCTTGGGTGTTTGCTTCGGACATCCATGCTGGGAGACTTATCCGTGCCTATCATCGAGCTCATCCTGATCGGCCTGGTTGCGCAGGTGAGGGTTCGGTGACCCTCCTCAAGGGGGAGGTCCTGTTGGGAATAATCTGGAGGCGACATCTGAGCTGGAGGTCCCTCCGGTGGTTGCTGAGAGTAATGAACTAATTGCCGAATGGCCTTCAGCTGGCTCTGAATGGTCTGATATAAGTGACCTGAACTCCCTTCAGCTTTGCCGGTAATCAATTGTTCTCCTGGTCTTGCTTGGAGCTCAGCTTGCATACCTGCTCTCATTCAGATAAGTGATTTGCTGTTTTTTTTCCTTTGGTTGGATTTTCTTTGCTGGAATGCTGCTTGCAGTGGACTTCAGCCTGGTCCCCTTTTGGGGTCTGGCGCTGCAATTGTGCTCATTTTGTATTTGCACTTTTGCTCTGTTCTTTAGCCACTTTTTGTTTGCTGAATTGCTGTGTGTTACACCAGAGATCTGATTTAGGTGGTAGAGATCGTGTGAGCTCAGGTTTTTGTTAATCAGAAGTGTTGGTATTTTTGTCAGGGTTTTTTTTGGGTTGCAGTCAGAATTTTTTCCTATACTTTTCTATCTAGACAGATTGGGCCCCACCGTTTGCTCATTCTATTTTCTGTCTGTGTCCATATTTTCTTCTTGTCTAACCGCCATTACATGTTTGGGGGCTTCCTATTTCTTTGGGAGTTCTGCTCCAGGGCAGATAGCTTTCATCTTTCTGCCTTTAGGTGTAGCTATCTCTCCGGCTGTGACGAGGCGTCTAGGATCAACGTAGGTACGCTCCACGGCTACTTCTAGTGTGGCGGTTAGTTTAGGGTACTGCAATCCAATAGTTTCCAGCCTCTCTGGTGTATTGCTATTTTTGCAATTTCTCCTCAGCTACCGAAACATAACAGGTCCCCTACCCCAAGCTTTTTAAGAGAATAATATATGGCGTGCCAGGAGACTCTATGGAATGCTTTCTCAGCATCCAACGAGAGTATTTAATTACAAATTTTTAACTGCATCTAGCCCAAGCAATACTTTGGGCCTAGTAGCAGTGTCTGCTAGTCAGCGGATTAACCCAGCTGTTAAGCAAGCTACACCACCTGTTGTTTGGACACTTAATTTTTTCAAAGGAAATGCTTAGGGCCCCCGGGACACTCAGTGAAGAGCATCGGGGAGGCACCCCAAGGCACAGGGGCTGGGATTGGCGGTAGGACGCCTTGCAGTAGACCGCCAAGCTCGATCCTTATAAAAGCTTTTTAACTGCAGCAGCTTTAGTGGACGCTACTGGAGCTGGAACTCTTTTTTATTAATAAAGTATAAAACATATACAACATATACATAAAACCAAAACACCAATCCAGAAAGAAAAACAATACCGAAAGAAATAACCAGACACACGGTCTCTCAAGTCTTTGTCATCAATGCCCGAAATCCTTTTTCCTTCCTCCTCATGAGTCCGCTCGCAGAAACTTCACAGCTCTACAGGGACCCCCAGCAGGAAACTTTCTTCAATAAGAAAAAGGGGAAAAAAAACAAAAGGGGAAAACAAAAGAAACAACCCATATTCATTCTTTCACATACATACACATTCACACCGCTCTTTTTCACCGCATTTACATATTTACAGGAAAAAATATAACAACAAAAGGATTTGGCACACTGCCCCAACGCAAAACACAAAAAGGCCATTCTGGCCGCCTAATACAATACTTAACCTATCACAAATATATATATACAGTACAGACCAAAAGTTTGGACACACCTTCTCATTCAACGATTTTTCTGTATTTTCATGGCTATGAAAATTGTAGAATCACACTGAAGGCATCAAAACTATGAATTATCACATGTGGAATTATACATTACACTTTACAAAAAAGTGTGAAACAACTAAAAATATGTCTTATATTCTAGGTTCTTCAAAGTAGCCACCTTTTGCTTTGATTACTGCTTTGCACGCAGAAAAGGTGAACGGATGGACTCTACATGCCTGGTTCCCACCGTGAAGCATGGAGGAGGTGGTGTGATGTGTGGGGGTGCTTTTCTGGTGACACTGTTGGGGATTTATTCATAATTGAAGGCATACTGAACCAGCATGGCCACCACAGCATCTTGCAGCAGCATGCTATTCCATCCGCTTTGCGTTTAGTTGTACCATCATTTATTTTTCAACAGGATAATGACCCCAAACACCTCTAGGCTGTGTAAGGGCTATTTGACCAAGAAGGAGAGTGATGGGGTGCTACACCAGATGACCTGGCCTCCACAGTCACCAGACCTGAACCCAATCAAGATGGTTAGGGGTGAGCTGGACCGCTCACCGCTTCAATTTTGAATAAATCCCCAACAGTGTCACCAGCAAAGCCCCCCACACCATCACACCACCTCCTCCATGCTTCATGGTGGGAACCAGGCATGTAGAGTCCATCCGTTCACCTTTTCTGCGTGCAAAGCAGTCATCAAAGCAAAAGGTGGCTACTTTGAAGAACCTAGAATATAAGACATATTTTCAGTTGTTTCACACTTTTTTGTAAAGTGTAATGTATAATTCCACATGTGTTAATTCATAGTTTTGATGCCTTCAGTATGAATGTACAATTTTCATAGTCATGAAAATACAGAAAAATCTTTGAATGAGAAGGTGTGTCCAAACTTTTGGTCTGTATTGTATATATATATTTTTTTTTCTTTACCCCCCACCTCACCTCAGGTCCATTAGTTCATGCCCTATCACATCTAGTCCATAAAGTTCTGCCTGTCTTTTGAAAAATTCCTACACCCACTACGGGTCCATGGGTCCATTGATAAGTTTCATGCTGAAAGCCCAGCACCCCCCTTAAACAACCCCCACCCAACCTAACTACTCCCCTCCCCTTATTCTAACTATATACAAAAAACCCTCATATATACTTATACACAACATACTTAATATATACACTATATACATAACACAATTGTACGTAAACCAGCCTATAACAACATACAATAATATATAACATAAAAAACAACATTATAAACCTTTACATAATCAGTCTTACACGCGAGGCCCAAGATCGGTACCTGCAAGCCTCAATATCCATTATCTATTATTTTATTTCAAAACAAAAAGCTATACCGTGACATGCACTAGCCCACCACCAAGGAGACTGGAGCCCTAAGAGGCCCTGTCCCTTACCAACAACACATTCACCCAGTCCCTTATCAACTAAAAGCTATCCCTACTTCTGTCCCTAACAAAAACTGTCCCTATCTATCCCTAGTCTACCTAACTTAACTAACTCTCTATCTATCCCTTACACTGACCCTCCCTGACCCTATTATTATTATTTATTTCTATAGCACCATTGATTCCATGGTCTGTACATGAGAAGGGGTTACATACAAATTACAGGTATCACTTACAGTAAACTAACAATGACAGACTGGTACAGAGGGGAGAGGACCCTGCCCTTTCGGGCTTACATTCTACAGGATGGGGGACGGAGACAGCAGGTTGGGGGATTGCAGCAGTTCCGGTGTTGGTTGAGGCGATATCTCCAGTAGTGGTGAGGAGGCAGCAGGGTCATTGCAGGCTGTAAGCTTTCCTGAAGAGATGGGTTTTCAGGTTACGTCTGAAGGATCCGAGAGTGGTTGATAGTCGGAAGTGTTGGGGCAAAGAATTCCAGAGGATGGGGGATATTCGGGAGAAGTCTTGGAGGCGGTTGGGTGAGGAGCGAATAAGTGTGGAGAAGAGAAGGAGGTCTTGGGAGGACCGGAGATTACATGAGGGAAGATATCGGGAGATTAGTTCAGAGATATATGGAGGAGACAGGTTATAGATGGCCTTGTAGGTCAGTATTAGTAATTTGAATTGGATTCGCTGAGGGAATGGGCGCCAGTGAAGAGATTTGCAGAGGCGAGATGCGGAGGAGTGGCGAGGAGAGAGATGAATTAGTCGGGCAGCAGAGTTAAGGATGGACTGGAGAGGTGCAAGGGTGTTAGCAGGGAGGCCAGAGAAAGGATGTTGCAGTAGTCGAGGCGGGAGATGATGAGGGCATGCACAAGCATTTTAGTAGATTGAGGGTTGAGGAATTCACGGATTCTGGAAATATTTTTGAGCTGGAGGCGACAGGAGGTAGAAAGAGCTTGGATGTGTGGCTTGAAGGACAGGGCAGAGTCAAGGGTTACTCCGAGGCAGCGGACCTCCGGTACGGGGGAAAGCGTGGTGTTGTCAATTGTTATAGATAGGTCAGGTAAGGAAGATCTGTGAGATGGGGGAAAGATGATGAGTTCAGATTTGTCCACATTGAGTTTGAGGAAGGCGGAGGAGAAGAAGGAGGATATGGCTGATAGACACTCAGGGATTCTGGACAGCAGAGAGGTGATGTCTGGGCCAGAGAGGTAGATCTGAGTGTCATCAGCATAAAGGTGGTACTGGAATCTGTGGGACTTTATGAGTTGCCCCAGGCCAAGTGTATAGATTGAGAAGAGTAGGGGTCCTAGAACAGAGCCTTGGGGACTCCAACAGAGAGAGTGTGGGACGAGGAGGTAGTGTGTGGAGTGGGAGACGCTGAATGTGTGGTTGGAAAGGTATGAGGAGATCCAGGATAGGGCAAGGTCCTTGATGCCAAAGGAGGAGAGAATCTGTAGTACAAGGCAGTGGTCAACTGTGTCGAAATCAGAGGACAGGTCAAGAAGGAGGAGTATAGAGTATTGTCCGTTAGCTTTGGCTGTGAGTAGGTCGTTAGTAATTTTGGTCAGGGCTGTTTCAGTGGAATGATGGGGGCGGAAACCAGATTGTCAAAGAGCAAGTTAGATGAGAGATGGGAGGAAAGTTCAGCGTGGACGTGCTGCTCCAGGAGTTTGGAAGCGAGTGGGAGCAGCGATATTGGTCGATAGCTGGACATAGCGGTTGGGTAGAGGATTGGCTTTTTGAGGATAGGCGTGATTGTGGCATGTTTAAAAGCAGAAGGGAAGGTACCAGAAGTTAGTGATAGATTGAAGAGGTGGGTTAGTGATGGGATAAGAGTGGTGGCGAGGTTGGGGAGGAGGTGGGATGGAATGGGGTCGAGCGCACAAGTGGTGAGGTGTGATTTGGAGAGAAGATGAGCAAGCTCCCCTTCCGTGATGTTGGGTAAGGAGGTTATGGGGTTTGAGCATTGGTCAGATATACAAAGGGGTTGTGGTGGTTGAATAATAAAGACTTGCCGTGTTTGGTCTATCTTGTTTTTGAAGTGCATGGCGAAGTCCTCAGCAGAGATAAGGGAGGTAGGAGGGGGCAGTGGTGGGCGGAGGAGGGAGTTAAAAGTATTGAACAATTGTTTGGGGTTGTGGGACAAGGAAGATACAAGGGATGTAAAGTAGGCCTGTTTAGCAGAGGTGAGAGCTGATTGGAATGCAAGTGTTGCTTGCTTGAGTGCTGTGAAGTCGTTTTGTGAATGCGTTTTCTTCCAGCGCCGTTCAGCAATTCTGGATTCTTGCCGAAGCTTTTTTATGGTGTTATTGTGCCAGGGTTGTCTATTGATTTGTTGCAGTCTGTTATGCATGACAGGGGCGACCAAGTCGATGGTTGCTGCAAGAGTGGCATTGTAGAAACTAGTGGCAGTGTCTGTGTCGTGGAGTGAGGATATGGATGCCAGTGGTAGAATAGAGTCAGAGAGTTTGTGGGTGTCTAGGTGAGCAAGGTTTCTGGGGGGTGCAAATGTTGCTGGACATGGGTGACAGGTGAGGAGGACAGGGATGAGAAAGTGAGTAGATGGTGGTCAGATAGGGGGAGAGGGGAGGTTGTGAAGTTAGATAGGGAGCAGAGACGGGTGAAGACCAGGTCGAGTGTGTGCCCGTCTGTGTGCGTGGCTGAGGAGGACCACTGGGTAAGTCCAAAAGATGATGTAACGGATAGGAGTTTAGAGGCTGCCGACTGGTGGGTGTCAATGGGGATGTTGAAGTCACCCATGATGATGGTGGGAATGTCAGCAGAGAGAAAGTATGTCAGAGAGAAAGAATGTCAGCAGAAAGTATCTGCCCCTACTTCTCTCCCTCAACACCCACACCACCTTATGCTATCCCTACCACCATTCACACACAGACCAGCTCTCCCTTGTGTTTTTAAAAGGAGAAGCCCCTCCAAAGCCAAGAGGCTCTCCTCACACCCAGCCTCTCGAACTCCAAAAAACGCACCTTTCCAGGTCACCCAAGATGTTACTAACCAACTAATCCCAGGGGAGGGCTTTCTGTTGCGTCGAAACTAAACACCTTGCATTCTCACATGTAAAACCTGACCACTACGCTAACTAGAAATAAAGTGCTTCGTTCTCGGCCACCCAGGGATCTGAACGCCCCATAGACCCACTCGGCATAGGAAATGGACACCAGCCGCGGCCAAAGTATGGAAGCACCCACCCTGTTGTAAACCTCTGCATTAAAGGGACACCGAAGGAGGAAGTGCTCCATGCTTTCCAGCACGCCACCACTCTCCTCACGGGGACAACCCCTATCATCGGAGTTCCTGTACTTCAGGTTGTCCCTTACATACAGTCTCCCGTCAAAGCAGCACCAGGCCAAGTTCCAAAACTTTGTGAGGATCCGCTTTGAATTTAAAAGCCCGAGCCCCACCTCCAGATCCTGGCCTAGGCAATCCCTGAGGACCAGCGGCTTCTGGAAATGGGTCAACAGAACCCTTCTGTCAAGGCATTGCCTCAACATGGTCCTGATTTCCCTCATTCCCAGACCCCACCGTCAGATTACCTTCAGAACTGGGGTAGCGTAAGCCGGGAGATGTCCGTGAGGTGTACGGAGGTCCTTCACTTGCCCTCCTGTCTCCCTTTCCTGGAAGAAGGGCCGAAACCAACCCCTGCAGGAGAATACCCACGGAGGAGCCCTCTCTAGCCAGAGGTTGGAAATATTGGCTTTAAGAAAGGTGTTCACTAAGAACACTACTGGGTTGACCATATCCAACCCACCTAGTCTCCTCGTATGGTACGTGACCTCCCTCTTGATTAGGTTGAGCCTATTCCCCCATAACAGCTGGAAGAACAGGCTGTAAACCCGTGTCCAGAGAGGTTCTGGCAAGATACACACACTGCCCAGGTAAATTAACAAGGGAAGCAGAAAGCCTTTAGCCAAGCTAACCCTTTCCCTCAGGGTTAAAGACAAACCCTTCCACTGGTCCATCTTTTGGGTGGCAATCCTGAGTCTGCCCTCCCAATTTTGCTGGGGGTAGTCCCCGGGGCCAAATTCGATGCCTAGAATTTTGGCGGAAGCCTGGGGTTCTGGAAGGGTGCCCGGGAGATCAAAACTAGGATCTCCCCCTCCCAGCCAGAGACTCTCACACTTTTACTGGTTGATCATGGACCCGGATGCCTCCGAGTAACGCACGACCTCGGACATGCCCCAATCAGCCTCCCCTCTCGAGGATACAAAGAGGGAAACATCGTCAGCGTACGCCACCACCCTCAGAGGGGGCCTAGAGCCCGCCTGGTCCATCCCGACTCCCACCAACGGTCCACGATCTACCCTCCTCAGGAAGGGATCAATCGCGAACGCGTATAAAAGTGGGCTCAGAGGACAGCCCTAACGGACCCCAGAGCCCACCTCAAAGGGCGACCCGACCAACCGTTCACGAGCGGGAAAGTCTCAGCCCCTTGGTATAAGATCTCTAACCAATTTACAAATCTCCCAGGCAGACCGTACCTCAAAAGGACAGACCAGAGGTACTCATGGTTAACCCGGTCAAAAGCCTTCGCTTGATCTAACGACAGCAGATACCCCTTCCAGCGACCTGCCCTACCCTGCTCCACTGCCTCCCAGACACTGAGCACAGCACTAAAAGTGCTGCGACCTGGAACAGAGCAGTGATGGGCCTCCGAAAGGAGCCGGGGTGCAAACTTGACCAGCCAATTAAACAGCACCTTCGCCAGAACCTTCCAGTCCGTATCGAGAAGCGCTGTGGGACGCCAATTCTCAATACGGGACGAGTCTTTACCCTTTGACAGAATAATCAGGGCTGACTTCCTCATTGAACCGGGAAGAGTGCTCGAGGAAAGACACTCATTAAACACCCCAGTCAAGAGGGGGACCAAGGAGTCCCTAAAGGTCTTATAGAACTCGGATGTTAACCCCTTACTGCCATCAGACGTACTATCCCGTCCATGGTACCTGGGCCCGTATGACCATGGACAGGATAGTACGTCTCGTGCGATCGGACGCGCTCCCGGGGGGAGCGCAGCCGATTGCGGCCGGGTGTCAGCTGATTATCACAGCTGACACCCGGCACTATGTGTCAGGAGTGGTCACGGACCGCTCCCGACACATTAACCCCTGGCACACCGCGATCAAACATGATCGCGGTGTACTGGGGGCACAGGGGAGGATCGCGCAGGGAGGGGGCTCCCTGCGCGCCCCCCTGAGACCCTCAGAGCAGCGCGATGTGTCGCGCTGTTCCGAGGGTCCTTCCTCCCTGCAGGACCCCGGATCCAAGATGTCACCGGGGTCCATCTGGGTCCTGCAGGGAGGCGGCTTCCTCAGTGCCTGCTGAGAGCAGGCACTGAGAAGCCTGCAGCGATGCCAGAGCGATCGCTGGTGTGACAGAGTGCTGTGCACACTGTCACACCAGCGATCTGCTAAAATACAGTGATGTCCCACCCTGGGACAAAGTAAAAAAGTTAAAAAAATAAAAATAAAAATTGTTTAAAAAAATCATAAAAAAAAAAAAAATATTCCCCAATAAATTCATTTTTTCCTGTAAATAAAAAAACCAAAACAATAAAAGTACACATATTTGGTATCGCCTGGTCCGTAACAACGCCCCCTATAAAACTGTCCCACCAGTTAACCACTTTAGTGAACCTCTTAAAAAAATAAAATAAAAAACAAAGCAAAAAAATCAATGCTTTATCATCATACCGCCAAACAAAAAGTAGAATAACACGCGATCAAAAAGACGGATATAAATAAGCATGGTACTGCTGAAAACGTCATCTTGTCCCGCAAAAACGAGCCGCTATACAGCGTCATCAGCGAAAAAATAAAAAAGTTATAGCTCGCAGAATAAAGCGATGCAAAAATAATAATTTTTTTATATAAAATTGTTTTTATTGTATAAAAGCGCCAAAACATAAAAAAATGACATAAATGAGATATCGCCGTAATCGTACTGACCCGAAGAATAAAACTGCTTCATCAATTTTACCACGCGCGGAACGGTATAAACGCCTCCCCCAAAAGAAATTCATGAATTGCTGATTTTTGTTCATTCTAACCTCCCAAAAATCGAAATAAAAAGCGATCAAAAATTGTCACATGCTCAAAAATGGTACCAATAAAAACGTCACCTAGTCCCGCAAAAAATAAGACCTCACATGACTCTGTGGGCCAAAATATGCAAAAATTATAGCTCTCAAAATGAGGTGATGCAAAAACTATTTTTTGCAATAAAAAGCGTCTTTTAGCGTGACAGCTGCCAATCATAAAAACCCGCTATAAATAGTAAATCAAACCACCCTTTATCACCCCCTTAGTTAGGGAAAAATAATAAAATTAAAAAAAGTATTTATTTCCATTTTCCCATTAGGGTTAGGGTTGCGGCTAAAGTTAGGGTTAGGATTGGCGCTAAAGTTAGGATTAGGGTTAGGGTTGGGATTAGGGTTATGGGTGTGTTAGGGTTAGGTTTGTGGTTAGGGTTGGGACTAGGGTTAGGGGTGTGTTGGGGTTAGGGTTGGAGTTAGAATTGGGGGGTTTCCGCTGTTTAGGCACATCAGGGGCTCTCCAAATGTGACATGGCGTCTGATCTCAATTCCAGCCAATTCTGCATTGAAAAAGTCAAACGGTGCTCCTTCACTTCTGAGCTCTGCCATGCGCCCAAACAGTAGTTTACCCCCGCATATGGGGTATCAGCGTACTCTGGACCCCAAGAGTTATTGTGCAATTTGTCCTATTTCTTCTGTTACCCTTGGGAAAATAAAAAACTGCGGGTAAAAATATCATTTTTTTAAAAAAAAATGATTTTTTTGTTTTTACGACTGTACGTTATAAACTTCTGTGAAGCACTTGGGGCTTCATAGCGCTCACCACACATCTAGATAAGTTCCTTGTGTGGTCAGTTTTCCAAAATGGGGTCACTTGTGGGGGTTTCCACTGTTTAGGCGCATCAGGGGCTCTCCAAATGCGACATGACGCCCCAGACCATTCCATCAAAGTCTGCAATCCAAAATGTCACTACTTCCCTTCCGAGCCCCAACGTGTACCCATACAGTAGTTTTCTCCCACATATTGGGTATCAGCATACTCAGGACAAATTGGACAACAACTTTTGGGGTCCAATTTCTCCTGTTACCCTTGTGAAAATAAAATATTGGGGACGAAAAAAATCATTTTTGTAAAAAAAAATTTTTATTTTTACGGCTGTACGTTATAAACTTCTGTGAAGCACTTCTGGGTTCAAAGTGCTCACCACACATCTAGATAAGTTCCTTGAGGGGTCTAGTTTCCAAAATGGTGTCATTTGTTGGGGGTTTCCACTGTTTAGGCAGATCAGGAGCTCTCCAAACACAACATGGCATCCAGCCAATTCTGTGTTGAAAAAGTCGAACGGCGCTCCTTCCCTTCCAAACTCTGCCATGCACCTAAACAGTGGTTTACCCCCACATATGGGGTATCAGCGTACTCAGGACAAATTGCACAATAACTTTTGGAGTCTTGTTACCCTTGGGAAAATAAAAATTGGGGTGAAAAGATCATTTTTGTGGAAAAAATATGATTTTTTAATTTTACGGCTCTACGTTATAAACTTGTGTGAAGCACTTTGGGGTTCAAATTGCTCACCAAAGATCTAGATAAGTTCCTTAGGGGTCTAGTTTCCCAAATGGGGTCACTTGTGGGGGGTTTCCACTGTTTAGGCACATGAGAGGCTCTCCAAATGGGGTATCAGCGTACTCAGGACAAATTGGACATCAACTTTTGTGGTCCAATTTCTCCTGTTACCCTTGGGAAAATTGTTATGTTTCGGTAGCTGAGGAGTGCAGGTAAAAAAGGCAATACACCAGAGCAGTTGGAATCTATGAGATTGCAGTACCCTGACTAACCACCACAACTAGAGGCAGCCGTGGAGCGTTCCTACGTTGGTCCTAGACGCCTCGTCACAGCCTGAGAAACTAACTACACCTAAAGATAGAAATAGGAAAGCTATCTGCCCCGGAGCAGAACCCCAAAGATAAAAGAAAGCCCCCAAACAAGTAATGGCGGTTAGACAAGAAGAAATACTGACACAGAAAGAAAATAGTATGAGCAAACGCTGGGGCCCAAACTAACTAAATAGAAAAGGATAGGAAGGGTACTTACTGCAATCCCAGAAAACCCTGAAAAGCACCAACTCTACTAATTTCAAAATCACCTGAGATCACTCGACCTCTACCACCTAAATTAGTTCTCTGGTGTAACAAAATCAAAACAGCAGCCACTGAAAAAACTGGAAAAAGCAAAAGTACAAACATCAGTGGCTGAACTAAACTGAGAGGGCAAAAGCCCCCGGAGGGGACCCAGAAGGCCCCCACAGAAGTGCAGGACAAAATGCAAAAATATAGCACAAAAACAAAAAGAAGAAAAAGACTTATCTGATAGCAGGAGATGCAGACAAGACACAGCAGGCTACAAGGGAAACAGGAATGAAGGATTCAGACCAGAACAATTGATCACCGGCAACCCTGATGGGAAGGCGACTCCCTTATATAAGACCAGTCAGTAACACCTGATTCCCAGTCCTCACAATCTTCACTGAACAGACCAGTACCGCTTGTAACCACCAGAGGGAGTCTCTGTTCAGAACTCATCTCAAACCCATTCACAACAGTACCCCCCCTTGAGGAGGGGTCACCGAACCCTCATTTGAGCAACCAGGTCGGTCAGGATGAGTTCTATGATACGCACGGATGAGTCTCCTAGCATGGATGTCCGAAGCAAACACCCAAGAATTGTCTTCCTGACCATAACCTCTCCACTTAACCAAATACTGGAGTTTCCGTCTAGAAAAACGAGAATCTAATATTTTCTCAACCACATACTCCAGATTGCCCTCAACCAAAACAGGGTCAGGAGGCACAGCAGCAGGAACCACTGGCTCAACAAACCTCTTCAACAAGGACTTGTGGAACACGTTATGGATCTTAAATGTCCCTGGAAGAAGCAAACGAAAAGAAACAGGATTAAGAATCTCAATGATCTTATAAGGTCCAATGAACCTAGGCTTAAATTTAGGAGATGCTACTCTCATAGGAATATTCTTTGAGGACAACCAGACCAAGTCCCCCACTTTAAACCGAGGACCATCAGTCCTATGCCGGTTAGCAAACCGCTGGGCCTTCTCCTGAGAGAGGGACAACCTCTCCACTACCTGGTCCCAAATCTGTTGCATACGCTCCACAACAGAGTCAACACCTGGACAGACAGAAGCCTCCGTCTGTCCTGAAGAAAATCGAGGGTGAAACCCAGAATTACAGAAAAACGGAGACATCAAAGTGGCAGAGCTAGCCCTATTATTAAGAGCAAACTCAGCCAAAGGCAAAAAAGAGACCCAGTCATCCTGATCAGCAGACACAAAGCATCTAAGATAAGTCTCCAATGTCTGGTTTGTTCTCTCAGTTTGACCATTGGTCTGAGGAGGAAATGCCGAGGAGAAAGACAATTGAACACCCAGTTTAGAACAAAAAGTCCTCCAAAATCTGGAAACAAACTGGACTCCTCTGTCAGACACAATGTTCTCAGGAATGCCGTGTAAACGAACCACGTGCTGAAGGAACATCGGCACCAATTCAGAGGAGGAAGGCAACTTAGGTAATGGCACAAGATGTATCATTTTGGAAAACCTATCACAAATTACCCAGATGGTGGTCATTCTCTGAGAAACAGGAAGGTCGGAAATGAAATCCATAGAGATATGGGTACATGGTCTCTTGGGCACAGGCAATGGCATCAACAAACCACTAGAGCGAGAGCAAGGCTTGGAGCGAGAGCAAGTCCCGCAGGACTGCACAAATTCCCTGACATCACGAGACAAGGTAGGCCACCAAAAGGACCGACTAACCAAGTCTCTGGTACCAAAAATTCCGGGATGCCCAGCCAATGCGGAACAATGAATCTCAGACATCACACTCTTTTTCCACTGGTCCGGGACAAACAATTTTCCAACAGGGCAGCACTCGGGCCTATCCTCCTGACACCCCTCCAGAGCAAGTCTCAAATTGGGCGAGATGGCGGAAAGAACTACACCCTGTTTCAAAATAACAGAAGGATCAGATAACTCAGGAGAGTCCGCAAGGAAACTCCTCGAGAGGGCATCCGCCTTAACATTTTTAGTGCCAGGAAGAAAGGAAACCACAAAATTAAAACGTGTGAAAAACAAGGCCCACCTGGCCTGTCTAGGATTGAGTTGCTTGGCAGATTCCAGATAGACCAGATTCTTATGGTCCGTAAGGACCACCACCTGATGTTTGGCTCCCTCCAGCCAATGTCTCCACTCTTCAAAAGCCCACTTCATGGCCAATAACTCCCGATTACCCACGTCATAATTACGTTCAGTAGGAGAAAATTTTCGAGAGAAAAAGGCACAAGGGTTACTTTTAGAGGTCTCTGGATCTTTTTGGGACAAAACGGCACCTGCCCCAATTTCAGAGGCATCAACCTCCACCTGAAATGGCAGAGAAACATCAGGCTGCCGTAGAACAGGAGCAGAAGTGAATCTCTGCTTAAGTTCCTGAAACGCAGAGACTGCCTCAGGAGGCCAATTCACCACATCAGAACCCTTTCTGGTCAAATCAGTTAATGGTTTAACAATAACCGAGAAATTACCAATAAATTTACGATAAAAATTGGCAAAACCCAAAAATCTCTGAAGAGCCTTTAATGAAGTAGGTTGGACCCAATCACAGATGGCCTGAACCTTGACCGGGTCCATTTCAATAACAGATGGGGACAAAATGAATCCCAGAAATGAGATCCTCTGTACGCCAAAAAGACACTTTGATCCCTTCACATACAGAGCATTCTCTCTCAAAATCTGGAACACAGTTCGAACATGTTTCACATGAGAGTCCCAGTCATTAGAAAAAAATCAAGATATCATCCAAATAAACAATCAGAAATTTGTCCACAAAATCCCTGAAAATGTCATTCATGAAGGACTGGAAGACGGAAGGAGCATTAGTGAGCCCAAAGGGCATCACTAGGTACTCAAAATGCCCTTCAGGGGTATTGAATGCCGTCTTCCATTCATCCCCGTGCTTAATGCGAATAAGGTTATACGCCCCCCTGAGGTCAAGCTTGGTAAACCAAGTAGCGTTTTTCACCCTGGAAAACAGGTCAGAAATCAAGGGTAACGGGTATTGATATTTCACAGTAATATTGTTCAAGAGACGATAATCAATACACGGCCTTAATGAACCATCTTTTTTGGCCACAAAGAAAAAACCGGCACCTAAGGGTGAAGAGGATGGTCTGATATGACCCTTCTCCAATGATTCCTTGATATAAGACCGCATAGCGTCATGTTCAGGTACAGACAAGTTAAAAAGGCGACCTTTAGGGAATTTACTACCCGGCACTAATTCAATAGCGCAGTCATAGCTCCTATGGGGAGGCAAGGATGCAGATTTACTTTCGCTAAACACATCAGAAAAATCAATCAAAAAGTCAGGAACATCCTGAGCCTGGGGGGAGGCAGAAAAAACAGGAGTGTTGGTATTAACACATTGGCAGCCCCAACTGGTTACAGACACAGATTTCCAATCCAAAACAGGATTATGAGACTGTAACCAAGGGAAACCCAGCACGATAATGTCATGCAGATTATACAGAACCAAAAATTTGCAGCACTCCTGGTGATCAGGTTCAACCCTCATTATCACCTGAGTAGAAAACTGGGGTTTATTCTCAGCCAAAGGGGTAGAATCGATCCCCAGTAGGGGAATAGACTTCTGTAGGGGTATCAAGGGAAACCCACAACGTTTAGCAAAATCATAAT
>JARQOD010012699.1:0-18565 GCA_033576555.1 Oophaga sylvatica | reverse complement strand
CAATGGGGGGTCGCGTGAGATGGGGGAAAGATGATGAATTCTGTTTTGTCCATATTAGGTTTTAGAAATCTAGCGAAGAAGGATGAAATAGCGGACAGACATTGAGGGATTCTGTTTAGTAGGGAGGTGATTCTGGTCCAGAATGTAGACCTGTGTGTCATCAGCATAGAGGTGACACTCAAAGCCTGAGATTCTATGACTGTCCCAGGCCGAAGGTGTAAATGGAAAAGAGCAGGGGCCCTAGGACTGAACCTTGCGGGACTCCGACGGATAGGGGCATGGTGAGGAGGTGGTGTGCGAGTGGGAGACCTGAATGTCCGGTCTGTTAGGTATGACGCGATCCAAGATAGGCCAAGTCTGTGATGCCAAGAGATGAGAGGGTCTGTAGTGATAGGGAATGGTCCACTGTGTCAAAGACAGAGGACAGGTCCAGGAGGAGGAGGACAGAGTAGTGTCGCTTGGCTTTGGCGGTTAATAGGTCATTGGTGACTTTAGATAGGCAGTTTCAGTGGAATGGTGTGGCCGGAAGCCAGATTGTAAGTGGTCAAAGAGGGAACAGGAGGAGAGGTGGGAGGACAGTTCAAGATGGACGTGTTTGCTCCAGTAGTTTTGAGGCATAAGGGATAGTGATATGGGCGATAGCTAGATACAGAGGATGGGTCAAGAGAGGGCTTTTAGAGATTATGAGAGAGTTACTGGAGTGGATATAAGGAGATAATTGGAAGAGTGGCAATAATTCTATGGATGGAGTTATTGGAGAATTGTAGAAATTACTAAAAAGCAAACAATACATGTAACCTTGGTCATGTTTCCCCTCTAACTAAATTCCAGCAATGAATAAGTATTTTCCACCCAAAATATTTCATCACAACAAAAGTGGTTTCATTTCGCCCTTTCTGGCAGTTACAGGGTGTGACAAACAGACGTGACAGATAAAAAGAAACAGACAATTTAGTTTAAGAAAAGTAATAAATCAGATGAGGACACAGGAGAAGTGCAGCCGGCTCCCAGGGGCTTCTGGCCTTCTGGACTATCCATGTTTGCCACAATGCGGTCTCGCTTACTTTTTATATATTTTTTTAATGTTTTTAGCTGACAAGTTGATGTTTGATATCATTTGTGAGTCTTTGTCAAGTTTTATACAAAAGCCGTATTTGCCACAGTTTCATACATGTCTCTTTCCTGTCTCTTTTCCGACTTTGGCTGTCTCTTAGTTTTTTTTTTTTTTTTACACTTTTTTTTTTTTTTTTTACTACAGTTTTGTAAAGCTTTCTCCAAAACTTTTACTTTCAGAGTCCTACAAAGACAAAGAGGCATTCGAGGAAAGAGACATCCAGGAGGAGTATACGGAAGGGAAAAAGATTTGTCAGTAAAAAGAGAAAGTGAGACCCAGCATGAGACGTCTTGTCTGAAGTCAACTTGCAAAATAAGAAAAAAAAAATTTCACTTAAACGGGCCTCCGAAATAGAGGGGACATTAGAAGAACCTACTCGTCTCAGAGATATTTACACCCAAATCTAAAAAGGTGTAAAAAAAAAAAAAACGTTAAACAGCGCAAAAGAATTCATCCTGGACTGGAAACCTTCCGCACAAAATGAAACAGTCATAGACTAAAACAAGAGGAAGAGAGAACAAGAGACATCCCAGATTTGTGAGGAGCAGGAGAGATGTACTCGCCGTACTGTCTGACTCAGGTAACCTTCCATTCTCTACCCACCTATACGTTCCGCCATCTGTTAACATTACTCAGAATTGTCGTAGAATTTTCAAAACGTTCCGTGCGCAATTCGCTAGAAACACATCATTATCGGTCGGTCGCTTGGCTCCGACACTCTCCGCGTAGAACAAAAAACTCAGAATTCCCCATTCGCAACGCTCTTCCCCCATGTGTCCTCTTCTTACTGCTGTACTAGACTTTTTGTGGATAGGATTTCTTAAAAATGTAAAAACAAAATCTGCCATATTTAGTGTTGGGACGGAATGTTTTTTATTTTATTTTTTTTTTTATTAGATGAGGAAAATTGGTAAATGATTTATCTGGGGAAAAGATTGAACTTGCTAAACTTTGTCAGCTATGGTAGTATGTTCTATCGACAGCTCCGCCAGTAGATTCATAGCAAAAAGAGACTTATTGCTCCCTCACCGCTGCAATGATCTGTGCTAGGTGCATAGTAATGTGTATTAAGATGTATCTCTATCTTTTATCATCTCTCTTTAATTTTGTCCAGATATGCAATCAAGTATAACTCATATTTGTTTTGTATAATACATATATATTTTATATAAAATTATAAAATAAATTAAAATATAAATAATATATTATTGCTAACCAACTCATATATATGTATATATACTACAGTATATATATTTTAATTTATTTCTAATTTTATATAAAAGAAAATATATATATATATATTTATTATATAAATATTGTATATATATATATTTTCTTTTATATAAAATTAGAAATAAATTAAAATATATATACTGTAGTATATATACATATATATGAGTTGGTTAGCAATATATATAATAATTTTAATTTATTTTATAATTTTATATAAAAGAATATATATATATATATATAAAAAATATATATATATATATCCAAAAAAAAAGTCTGCGAGCGGAGAAATATTCATAGATTGATTCATACGAGATAGATAGAGCTGGAATGGTCCTGTTATATATAAATATTATACATTATTATATAATATATATTGTTAACATATATATGATTATATATAATATATATGGTATTTAAAAAGTATCAAGTATTAATTAAGGCATCTTATATTTTCACTTGACTGGAGAATTCTGACGTTTTCGGATGACATCAGTTTGTGGACCTGGTTGAGATCTGATGAGGGTTTGCACCCCATACTGCTACCGTGCTGCTTCTAGTCTTTATGAATATGTGTGTGTATATAAATAAATGAAAACAAATTAATAGAAGAATAAGTGCAAAAAAAATATATAAATATTATTTTTATTTATTTTATTTATTTTATATGTCCATATATAAAATATATATATATATATTGCATTTGTTTAATTTTATTTATGGTTTTCTATATAATAAAAGATGCATCTTATCGCATAGAACATAACATTACTATTAGCATTGTACAGGAGATCGATGTCGTTTCCTACTTGGTGTTACTTTTCTTGCGATCAGTTTCCTAATAAATTAAAGAGTAAGATTTGGGATAGACTAGATGGTCATACAGAATTGTATTCTTGGAAAATAAAGTCAAATATGCCAAGAAAATCATAGTACTTAACCTATAGAATAATTAGAGAGGTATCTATAAAATAGCGATAATCTATGAGGAGTGAGATATGGCATGATCGCAGTTTTGTACACGACGCTTTGAGCGTGTCTTCTGCGATGCGGGAGGTCAGTGGTGGCGATGTGGGTGCGATAGGTTCGGATCAGCATTTGTCCTTGCTCGGAAATGTATTAACCTCAATGTAAAAAAAGTTTAAAAAAAAAAACGAAGGGACGAGGTAGAGCTCTCATTCACAGAATTCATTGTTTCTTACCTTAAATTAGACCGATAAGCAGCAATCTACAGAGTACAATGGTTTATAGATGGAGGATGCTTCTCAACACAAGAAGGCGGTAACTCTATACCCCACAGATGTAAAATTACATTTATTACCACTATTACTGTATATCATGTACTAGCCAGTAAATATTTCAGTATTACCCAAAGTCCTCACTATGTCTCCTACATTACTCCATATACAGTGGGGAAAATAAGTATTTGACTCACTGACGATTTTGCACGTTTCCCCACCTAGAAATAATAGAGAGTCTGTAATTTTTATCGGAGGCCACTTCAATTGTGAGAGGGCAAAATCTTACAAAAATATCCAGAAAATCACATTTTATGATTTTTACATAATTAATTTGCATTTTATTGCATGAAATAATATTTGATACACTAGAAAAACAGAACTTAATATTTGGGCCAGAAACCTTTGTTTGCAATTACAGATCTCAGATGTTTTCCTGTATTTCTTGACCAAGTTTGCACACACTGCAGCAGGGATTTGGCCCACTCCTCCATACAGAACTTCTCCAGATGTTTCAGTTTCGGGGCTGTCGCTGGCCAACATTGAGTTTTAGATCCCTTCAAAGATTTTCTGTTGGGTTTCAGGTCTGGAGACTGGCTAGGCCACTCCAGGACCATGAAATACTTCTTACGGAGCCGCTCCTTAGTTGCACTGGGTGTGCGTTTCGGATCAGTGCATGCTAAAAGTCAAAGCCATAACCCATCTTCAATGCTCTACTGAGGGAAAAGAGGTTGTTAGCCAAACTCTCGTGATACATGATCCCATCCATCCTTTCTTCAATACGGTGCAGTCGTCCATCCCCTATGAAGAAAAGCACCTCCAAAGTATGATGTTTCCCCCACCATGCTTCACAGTTGGGACAGTGTTCTTGGGGTTATTCTCATCCTTCTTACTCCAAACACAGTGAGTTTTTATTTTGGTCTTATCTGACCACATTACCTTCTCCCATGTCTCCTCTGGATCATCCAGATGGTCATTGGTGAACTTCAAATGGCGTGAGCAGCAGGATGTTGCGCGCCCTGCAAGATTTTAATCCAGGTCTGTGTAGTGTGTTACCAACAGTAGTGTTTGAGACTGTCCTCCTATCTCTCTTCAGGTCATTGACCTATCTTCTTGTATATTTCTGGGATGATTCCTGACCTTCCTCAGAATCATCCTTACCCCACGAGGCAACATCGTGTATGGAGACTGAGTAAGATTGACAGTCATCTTGCGTTTCTTCCATTTTTCTAATAATTTGCCAACAGTTGTTTCCTTCTCACCAAGCTGCTTTCCTATTGTCCTGTAACTGATCCCAGCCTTGTGCAGCTCTATAATATTGCCTGGCCTGAGTTTTTGGCCCCTATATCTCCCTCCTTTTAAAAACCCCCCTATATCTCCCCTATTCCTAACCCCATATTCCTCCAAACTAAAATTCCCCCAAAACCCCCCTTTCCCAAACCCCCCAATCCCCCCTATTTCTCCATACCCCCTTTTCCCCATATTTCCATATATCCCCCCTAACCCCTTAAATTAACCCCCTAATTCCCCTATTATCCAAATCCCCCCTATATCTCCCCCCTATTCCCATATATCCTCCCTATCTCCCCATTCCCCATAACCCCCCCCATACCCCCTTTTTTCCTATATCCCCCTTTTTCCCCTTTCCCCATATTCCCCCATTCCCCCTTTTCCCCAAAACCCCCCCAAACCCCCTTTCCCCCCCCTTTTCCCCCTCCTTTACCCATATTCCCCCTTTTCCCCCTATTACCCTTTAAACCCCCTATATCTCCCCTATTACTCCATAATCTCCCTTTTCTCCTCCTTTTTCCCCCCTATATCCCCCTATATCCCTCCTATTACCCATATATCCCCCATATCTCCCTTACCCCCTATATCCCCAACCCCTCCTAAACCCATATACCCCCATATCCCCCCTTTTTCTCCATTATCCCCCCCCTTTTAAACCCTATTTCCCATTTCCCCCCCTAACCCAATATCCTCCCTATATCTCCCCTTTACCCCATATACCCCCCCTATATCCCTCCTTTTACCCATATACCCCCAAATCTCCTCCTATTACTCCATACAGTGCCAAAAAGTAGTATTAACCCCTGAATTTAGTGGTTTGATAAATGCAAATAAGTTAGAGCCTTCAAACTGCAAAAAGTAGGATTTTTAACAGAACATAAATTTACAACCAAAAAAGTTAGTTGCCATTAATTTTAAAAAAATTTTAAACTAAAAGGTGGGTCAATTTTAAAACCCCCCATTTTAAAATATTTCGGGAAAACCCTTTTTGCAATTACGCAAAAATCGTTTTTTAAAGACCTGATCAGGCCGGCACAGGTCGTGGAATTATCTTGGCCCCCCCTCCATGCAGATCTTTACAGTTATCTAGGTTCTTTGGGTGTCCAGGGGGACTTTAATTACCTTCCCAATTTTAATTTGGGGTTAAGGCAGGAGACTGACGGGGCCCTCCAACACCTTGACTTTTTCCTCTTGAACCAGGCCTTTGGGGTTTCTTGGCTGTTTTTTTGGTCGTTTTTGTTGGAAGATGAAATTAGACCCATCTTAAGACCTTGATGGGGGGGGAGGTTTTTTGCCAAAATCCCCGGGTAGGCCGTGCTATCCATCCCCCTGGATCGCAGATGGCCGGCCCCTTGGCTGAGAAAACCCCACAGCATGATGCTCCCCCCACCATGTTGCGTAGGGTGGTATTTTGAGTCGTATCGCCCCCATCCATCCCCAAACGTCCGTGGGGTTTTGGCCCAAAGACTCGATCTTGGTCTCATCAGCCCATAGCCTTTTGAACCATCTGTCTCAAGTCCTCCAAGTGATCATGGAAAATGTAGACAGCCTTGCATGATTTTTAAAAAAGAAAGGGGTACCTTACGGCTCGTCTGGAATGGGACCAGCGGGAGCGTTCTTATGGTTTTTGACAAAAACCCAATTTTCCCCCCACTGCCTGAGTCTCCCGGAGCCCCCTTGTTGTCCGGGTTCCTTTTGACTTTCGCAAGCCTGGCCTGGCAGGGGGAAATTTCAAAGGCGTCCGGGGGGAAGGCTAAATAGTTCCAAAGTTTCACAGGATGATGCTAACGGGGGGAGACGGTAGGCCCAACCCTTGAAAGGGTTTGACCCCCCAGCCTTGTAAACCCCACGATTTTTTTGGCCTTGGGCCCTTTGTCTTCCCTGTTGCCATGGGGTTTTTCACATTTTTGGGAGGGTTTTAAAATTTTGTCAAAAATTTGGGCAAAGAGAATTTAATAAATTTTGAAGCCCCTTTTTTTGGGGGTGCCTGAACTACTTCTTAATAAAATCCCATTGAATAAATTTTTTTAATTTTTTTAAAAAAAAAAATAAAAAAAAAAAAAAATTTTTTTTTGGGGCAGTGACCCATTAGTGTTAAGAAAAAGTACAATGAATTTAAAACCCGTGTGAACCAGCTAAATCTGAGGGGGGGGAATACTACTTTACCCTATATCCTCCCTAATCTCCCCCTATTACTCCATTATCCTCCAAAATTCCCCTATATCCAATATTTTCCCCCCTTTTATCCCCCCCTTTTTTAATCCCCATTACCCCCCTTCCCTTATAAATTTCCCTTTTTCTTTTTACCATATTTTCCCCCTTTTTTTAAATTTTCCCCCCCCATACCCAATACCCCCCTTATCTCCTCCATTACCCCAATATTTTTTCCCCTCCCTAATTCCCCCTTTACTCCATATATCCCCCTATATCTCCTCATTACCCATTATCCCCCCATATCCCCACTTTTTACCCATATCCCTATATCTCCCCCTATAACTCCATTATCCCCCAATTTCCCCCTTTACTCCATATATCCTCCCTATATCTCCCCCTTTTACTCCATATATCCCCCCTAATCTCCTCCTATTACCCCATATATTCTCCCAATATTCCCCTTTACTCCATAAATCCTCCCTATATCTCCTCCTTTCACCAATATCCCCCTATACTCCCCTTACTCCTATACCTCCCCTAATCCCCCCCTTTTACTCCATTTTCCCCCCTGTCGGGGCCGGGTCAGTCCCCGCACACCCGGGGAAAAGGGCCGGGGGCCCTGGCGGAGGGGGGGGCCCCACTCCGTCACTCAGGTCAGGGCGCAGACAGACACCTTCCAACGGTCAGGATGGTCTAGAAAGGGGAAGCCCGCCCCTGTCCTTCTCACGGTGCTGCAGCCAGGGGGGAATATGAGGCTGAATAGGAAGAGGCCACTGCAGAGGGGAATGGAAGCAAGTTTGTATGCAGGCTGCCTGCAGGCAGGTTGAAAAGGTCCCGACCCAGGCTCACTGTCTGCATCCTTCTTTCCCGCACAGATTCCCAGCCCTCACGATCGAGGTTTGGTCCCTGAGGCATGATTTAGTAGTACAGCATTGGGTTTCCCAAAAGCTGATTAATGCATTCCCCGGCTCCTCTGTTTTCCAGGGTAAAGGTTACGTCACAAACTATACTAGCTGCTGGGGTGGTCACAAGTAGAATTTACAGCAATTCTGTTTCATCCTGCAACAGACCAACCGACAGCTTTGCCACCCCAAAACAGCATTATTTCTGTGTATTATAGTTATGACCATTCACTTGTTGTAATTGTATCGCAGTTTACCCAAAGGTTTTCTATTTCATGACTTTTTCAGGATTCCTTATTTACCCACCTTGATCATTTACTTAGATCTATGTTTTCAGGCAGAATAGGAATTAATGATCAATTTTGGGTCACATTTTAAGGCAATTAGGTTATATTAAACCAATAAGTTTGCCCCATTTCGCTGCATGCCTTTTCTAGTCGGTTTTTGGAGGTATCAATATACATTGATTGGCTTTTATTATAATTGCTTTGGAATAAAGAAGGTTTGAATTAATTTAACCCTTTGTGCCATCAATTTGTTTTGTTTGGCTTAAGTGAATACTATACAACACCTGGTATTTTGATCAGTACCTTTTTTCTTCTTTTTGTATTCGGTCAAATCCATACTGAGTGAACTCTGTGTGGACTCCGGAAATATAATGGAATTACAATTACCCCTGATTGTATGACTGTACGCTTCTGATCAGTAAGTTTTTCTCTTTTTATTCTGGTCTAATCCATACTATACCTATATATTTTCTCTGTTCCGTGCATCATGAATCGGTTGTATGTTTAAAGGGGGAAAGGGGGGCCCACTGAGACTCTTTCGCCGGGGGCCCTCAAAACCGGGCCGGCCCTGCCCCTTATTCCTCCGTTACTCCATAATCCTCCCTAATTCCTCCTATTCTCCTTATATCCTCCCTAATCTCCCATTACTCCATAATCCCCCTATATCTCCCCTATTACTCCTATTCCCCCTATACTCCCCTAACCCCATAATCCTCCTATATCTCCCCCTATTACTCCAAATATCCCCCTATATCTCCTCCTATTTACCCATATCCCTCCTATTACTCCATTATCCTCCCTAATCCCTCCTTTTATCCTATATTCTCCCTATATTCCTCCTATTCCCAATATCCTCCCTCATCTCCCCCTATTACTCCATATTCCCCCTTATCTTCCTCCTTTTTACCCAAATATCCCCTTTTAGAATCATAGAATATAGAGTTGGAAGGGCCTCCAGGGTCATCGTGTTCACCCCCTGTTCAATGCAACATTCACAAACCTCCAGCAGATGTCTGCCACCCTCTTTGACTTCCATTGAAGGAAAACTCACCACCTTTCGGGCGCCTTTTCCACCATTGATCGCTCTCATTCAAAACGTTTTTTCTAAATCTTTAATCTGTATCTTCTCCCTTTCGGTTTCATCCATTGCTTCCCTGTTTCCAGTGCATATGGAATAATGATGGCCCTCACACGTGACGGCCCTTAATATTTCAATCACTTTAAGTTTTCTTTCAAGCTTAACAATCCCAGATGCTTTATTTTTCTTCGCAGGACATACTTTGCAGTTGCCACTATCCGGTCACTCTTCTCTGAACTTGCTCCATTTTCAATGTCTTTTTAAAATTGACCAGAACTGGACACAGTATTCCGATGGGCCTGACCAAGGAGGAGTAGAGGGGAATACGACTTCATGTGATCTAGAGTCTTGCTTCTTTAATATATCCTGAACTTGTCTTTTTTGCTGCTGCATCACACGTTGATTTTGTGCAATCGTGATCTATTAGTGTAAGTTTTTAGTATGTCTTTTCACACGTGTGTTGCTTAGTTTATTCCTCCCAACCTATACATGTACTGTACTTTTTTTTTCTTGCCAAGATTGGATCTTGCATTTTCTCCCTTTAAATACCCATTATATTAGTTGCAGCCCATTGTTCAAGCTTATCTAGATCCTTCTGAATCATTTCCTGTTTCTCTATTTTGCTATCCCTCCCAACTTTCATCGTCTGCAAATTTCGTTATTTACCTTTATTCCCTTATCTAGATCTTTTAAAAAATGTTGAACAACACTGGGGCTATCAAGCCTTGTGTACCCAATTGAAACATGTTTCCAAATCGATGTGCAACCATTTATTACCATGTTTGCATCGATACTGGTCTTATGAGCCCACCCTGTAGCTTTGTCAACCATACTTGGTCATTGTTTCAATAATCTCCTACTATTACTCCATATATCCTCCCTAATCTCCTCCTATTACCCAAATCCTCCCTAATTTTCCCCTATTATCCATATATCCCCCTACATCTCCCCATTACCCATATATCCCCCTATATTCCCCTTTACCCAAAATCCTCCCTAATTCCCCTTTACTCCAAACCCCCCTATATTCCTCCTATTACCCCTATATCCTCCCTATTCTCCTCCTATTACTCATATTCCCCCTACATCCTCCCCTATTATCCATATATCCTCCCACATCCCCTATTACTCCATATATCCCTCTAATCCCTCCTTTACCCATATAATCCTCCCTATATCTCCCTCCTATTACCCCATTAAAACCTCCCTATATCCCCCCCAAAATTCTCCATATATCCCCTATATCTCCTCCTATTCTCCATATATCCTCCCTATATCTCCTCCTAATTACTCCTATATCCCCTAATCTCCTCCTATTACTCCATTATCCCTCCCTACATTTCCCCCCCCATTACTCCATATATCCTCCCTATTCTCCTCCATTACTCCATAATCCTCCCTAATCTCCTCCTATTACTCCAAAATCCCCCTACTTCCTCCATTCTCCATAATCCTCCCATATTCCTCCTATTACTCCATGTATTGTCCTTATATCCCCCTATTACTCCTATATCCCCCTTATCTCCTCCTATTACTCCAATATTTTCCCTATATCCCCTCCTATTACCCCCCTAACCCCCTATATCTCCTCCTATTACCCCATAATTTCCCCCCTATATCCCCCCTATTACCCCATAATCCCCCTATATCCCCCCTCCAAATTTCTCCATATATCCCCCCCTATATCTCCTCCTATTACCCCATATACCTCCCTATTCTCCCCCTATTACCCCATATATCCTCCCTTTATCTCCCCCATTACCCAATAATCCTCCCTAATCTCCTCCTATTACCCATATACCCCCTATATCCCCCTATTAACCTTTCCGCCTACATCACCTCCTTATTTCTCCTATTTCCTCCCTGTACTCCTCCTATTACTCCATATACCTCCCTATACTCCTCCAATACCCATGTATTTTTCCCTAAAACTCCCCCTATTACTCCTAAATCCCCCTATATCCCCCCTATTACTCCATAATCCCTATATCTCCCCTATTCCCCATTTTATCCTCCCTATATCCCCCCTATTACCCCAAATATCCTCCCTTTTTTCTCCCCCTATTACTCCAATATCCCCCTTATCTCCCCATTTCCCATATCCTCCCTATATCCCTTACTCCCCAAAATCCTCCCTATACTCCTCCTATTACCCAATATCCTCCCTACCACCTCCATTACTCTATATCCTCCCATACCCCCTATTACTCCATATATCCCCCTTATCCCTCCTTTACTCCATATCTCCTCCTATAACCCTCCTATTACACAGAGGGTGAAAACACTCCACTGACCGAGATGACCGTCTCTTATTCCAATGTCATTCAGCAAACCGCAGGTGAATCAAGTGCCTACAAAAAAAAATCTCAAATGGCAGCTGGGGTGAGGCAAACGGCAAGAACATTCGTAACAGCTCCTAGAGGCAGGGCTCAATCTGTAAAGAATAAAAGCCTTTCATCAATGAAAAGCAAAGGAAGCCACTATTTGCCAAGCTATAAGGATTGGACCATAGAGGCTGGAAAAGGAACTTCTCTAGATCTAAATTCAGCTTTCATAGAATCTAAACAAAGAATGGTAGAGTTGGAAGGACCTCCGGTTCTGGTCCAAACCCCTGTCAAAGCAGGATTCTCTAAATCATCCCAGACGATGTCTATCCAGCCTCTGTTTGAAGACTTCCATTGAAGGAGAACTCACCCCCTCTTGTGGCAGCCTGTTCCACTCATTGATCACCCAACTGCAAAAAGTTTTTCTAAATCTAATCTTGTCCCTCCCATTCATTTATCCCATTGCTTCTATCTTTCCTGTGCAAATGGAAAAAAAGATCCTTCTACAATGTGACCGCCTTGTAGAATTTGTGACAGCTATTAAGTCTCCCTGCCTTCTTTTTTGCAAGCTAAACATTCCCAAATCCTGCAACCGTTCCTCTAGGACATGGTTTGCGACCGCCCACCATTCGGTGCTCTTCTCTGAACTTGCTCCAGTTTGTTGATGTCTTTTTTAAATGTGGTGGCCCAAAACGAACAGTATTCCAGATGAGGTCTGACCAAAGGGAGTAGAGGGCAATAATGACCCACGTATCGACTGTATGCTTTGTTGATACCCAGAATGCTTTGCCTTTTTTGCGCTCATCACACTGTTGCTCATGTTAAAGTCGTGTCAATTAGTATACCCAAGTCTTTTTCACATGTGCTGTTACTTACCATTCCTCCCATTTTGTATAGCTTTTTTCTTTTTTTGCCCATGTAGACTTTGCTTTTTTCCCTGTTAAAATCCATTCTGTTAGTTGTGCCCACTGCTCCAGTTAGGCCCCTAGGCCCCCTGAGGAAGGAGTGCGGCTCCCGAAACGTACGATGGGGTGGGTCAGCTGTCCGTTTGTCACCTCACCCTTGTAGGTATGTGTATGTATTGACATGTCCCGGGGTATTTACTTGTTTGCTATTTATGCTTGTTGATTTAAAGAATGCTGTTGCTTCAGGCATGTCATTTCCTATATAGTTATAATATATTGGGTGGTGGATGGACTCTGATCCCCTTTTCGCGTTTTGATGCTGACACCACTGTGTCTGTCATTTCCCCGTGTGCTATGCACCAGTGCTGTTTTTTAGTTATGTTATATATCTAATAAAATTGAATTGTTGGAATATTGAACTTTTTTTCTCTAGTCTGTTGCTCCAGTTTATGTATATCTTTTTGAATCCTCTCTCTCTCTTCTCTAGTATTAGCTACCCCTCCTAGCTTTGGTCATCAGCAAATTTGATCAGTTTACCCTCAATTCCTTCATCTAAATCATTGATAAAGTGTTGAACAATACAGGGCCCAAAACAGAGCCTTGTGGTACCCCACTTGAGACATTCTTCCAACTGGATGTGCAGCCATTTACAACCACTCTTTGGTCCGATCATAAGCCAGTTATGAATCCACCTAACAGTTTGCCTTGTCCATTCCATACTTAGTTCATTTTTTTCAATAAGGATTGTGTGAGATACTTTGTCAAATGCTTTGCTGAAGTCAAGATATACTATATCTACAGCATTTCCCTGATCCACCCAGTCAGTGATTCTGTCATAGAAGGAAATTAAGTTAGTCTGACATGACTTATTAGTTACAAACCCATGCTGACTCTGTTTAATCACTTCATTGTTATCCAGGTACTTGCATACATTTTCTTTAATAATTTGTTCAAAGATCTTTCCTGGTATAGAAGTCAGACTCACACCGGCCTGTAGTTCCCTGGGTCCACCTTCTTTGCCCATCCCCTGTTCGTCTAATGGTTAGACGGAGACCTGGAGAGGCGTACAAGCCCCCAGTGTCTTACACCCACTGTGAAATTTGGTGGAGGATCGGTGATGATCTGGTATGCTTCAGCAAGGCTGGAATTGGGCAGGTTAATCTTTGCGAAGGACGTATGATCAAGCCGCATACAAGGTTATCCTGGAAAAACAGTTGATTCCTTCTGCTCAGGTAATGTTCCCCAACTCTGAGGACTGGTTTTTCCAGCAGGACAATGCGCCATGCCACAAAGCTAGGTCAATCAATGTGTGGATGAAGGGCCACCACATCCAATCCCTGTCATGGGCCCGCCCAATCTCCAGACCTGAACCCCAATGAAAACCTCTGTAATGTAATCAAGAGGAATATGGATAGTCACAAGCCATCAAACAAAGAACTGCTTACATTTTGTACAAGTAGATGGTATAAGGTCACCCAAAAGCAGTGTGACAGACTGGTGGAAAGCATGCCAAGACGCATGAAAGCGTGAATAAAAATCTGGTTATGCACAAAATATTGATTTCTGAACTCTTCCTGAGGTAAAACATTAGTATTGAAGTTTTCTAAATGATTATTTAATTGTTTTCTTGCAGGAAAGATATATATCTTTGTACCGTGTTAGCCAGTAGATGGAAAAATATTTAGAGTTGAGAGTCCTCAGTGGTTGATACCTTTTAAAGGCTAACTGAAAAGATGGTAACAAATTTCAAGCTTTCAAGACTACTCATCTCATCATCAGCATGACAAATACAAAATCTGAAAGAAACACATATTTATGCACAACACAGCACAGAAATAATGCAATAGATAAAAAAAAGTAAACGTGAAGCAGAACTGTCATTATGGGAGAGTGATAAACAGTTGTGGCCATAAATATTGAACAGTTAATACATAAGGAGGTGAATGTTTTTACTGTCCTCTGATTAGGGTCTGGTTCTGTGTTGTGTGATTCCCCCACAAGGTCAAAGGAGCAAATTCCTTAATTGATGTAAAAGACATAAATCCATGCGACACATTCATTCCTGCTCTGAAAGTGTCAAAGGTCCATCATTTAGTTTATATTTCCCAAACCTTTCTCTCTCTCTCAGATTTTAAAGTTAGCATTTAATACAAGTAATTTCATGTCCATCATGCTATGACCGAGGATACAAAAGTGTTGGCCACAGGTAGATCCATCTTTTTTCTTTTACTGTGTGGTGAGAATTCATACTTGTTCTCAGTTTTTGCCCTGTCTCTCCCACATACAGACCCCCAGTTGGACATTTAGTACAAATAATTAGGTACACCCAATTAGATGTGATCATCTGAAAGTACCTGGGATTTTTGTAGTCCTGATGGGAGTTGGGATCTTTTTCTTGTCCGTGGTCATTATAAATGGACAGGTTTTACATTTTTTCTGGTTGCAGGGAAAGGTTCCTGCAGCTGTTGGGAGGACAAGGAGCTTCTGACAATGATGCTTCTTAGATTTGGGGGCTGCCTAAAACACAGTAGTGGGGGTCTGGAAAAATGGATTGTAATCGGGCAACTTTTTGTAGTAAAAGGGTTTTAATTTCCATGCAGCTTCCACTTAACACTTCCAGATTGGATTGTAGTGACCACTAGAGGGCACCCGGTTATTTTCATCTTACTTTGTATGTAGAGGTGATTTCCTTGATATCCTGGTGTCTCTTGTAATATGGTTTTCAAATTGTTCTTGGATGGTAGCCCTGATTCAAAAAAGGTCTTTCTGAGGGGACCAAGGTGTTCATCTCTATCCATGGGGTTGGAACATATAGGTTGTATCTGATGGCTTGGCTGTAGACAACAAAGTTTTTTATGTATTTTGGATGGAAACTGTCCCATTTAAGGTATGTTGGACGGTCGATTGGCTTCTGATACAGGGATGTCTATAGCTTTATGATGGTTCCAGAAAGTTAATTTCAGTGCTGAATTTATAAGTTTCACCATAGAATCCGCATCAGTCCTTGTATCTTCCATGAAGATTTTGCAGGTATTTAATCCATCCTGATGTGGAATATTAGAGGAAATGATTCCACATCCATGGTGGCCAGGATGGTTCCTTCTGGTAGGGGACCTATAGCTGCTAGTTTATTCAATAGGTCAGTTGTGTTCTGATTGTAGCTGGTGTATTCTTTACCAGGGGTTTAAGAATGCCCTCTACCCATCCAGATACCTGCTCAGTAAGGGTGTCCACACATGAAATTATCGGCCTTCCTGATTTCCGCTTTGTGGATTTTGGGAAGCATGTAGAATGTCCCTGTTCTTGGACTTTCTGGTATCAGGTCATCGGCTCTTATGGATTCTCAGGCAGACAAGATCCCAAACTTGCTTAGTTCCTTGTAATAGCCCTGTGTAGGACCGACTCCGTTTGCTTCCTTCATATAGTCTGATGTGTTCATCATGACTATTACACCTCCCTTGTCAGCAGGTTTAATGATGATTTCAAATGAAACAATAAAAAAAGGAAAACTGCAGCACTCACCAGCTTGAAGAAAATCCAATAGTCCATTAATTCACATTCGTGCCATGGACAAAAAAGTGGACATATAGGACTATAGGCATGCGGGGGAAGGTGAGGGAAGGGACGATGGCCGTTTTGCTATTATTCGCTTCATATGAGCAACTATACCAGCAGGAATTTACCTCAGAATTCAGTTTTATTGTGGATCTGAGTCTTGATAAGTGTAATTTGTGTTCCCTAGATGCCATTCTATCTTTCCTCTTTTTTTTTTGGATTTAATGATAATTTCTTTGTTGGTTTTCAGAGACTGTATGCCTTTCTCTCCGGGGCACTGATGTTGGATGCTTGTCTCCTGTTAGTGTCTATGATGCTGGATTTTACAAATGTCTGAAGGAGGCTATATATCTATCCAATGGGGGTTACGTCCAGGTGGAGGTGTCCAGTCTGACCTCTTCTTGGTTGTTGGGATCCCTTTCCTTCAGTCCGAGTGTTTTCTGGATCTTCTGTATCATTGAAGTATTCCCTCAGGCGCAGTCCCCCTGAAAAAATGTTCCATATCACTGCAAGTTCAGTTTTATCCAGGGCCTTAGTAGGACCAAGTGAGAGTCCTCTAGAAAGCACGGCAAGCTCCACTTTGTTGGGTTTGTAATCTGAGAGAACGATGACACAGTTAGATGCTTTTGTGTTGGAGTGGAGTGGTTGTCCAAGTCCACAGGTTTTGGCTTTGTTTTCTATCTGTTTCCAGAATTGAGGGCCAAACTGTGTAGTTTCTTTTCCTTGTTATGAATCAGAAAGGTCCGTAGTTTGTTATAGTATTGTTGTAATTTTTGCTCTGTTTTTCTGCAAGTGTTTTCCTCAGTTTCAAATTGCCCCTTGGACTTTACTCCTTATGCTGTAGCAGACATGCAAAAGATGGTTCCTTAGTCTTTCAGAAGTCCAGTGACAGAAGTCTCTCAGAAGTCCTTTTTTCTTAGCAATCATTGAGGTCTGCAAGCACTGCATTATTGTTATTTTGATCATTTTCTCATTTTCTGAAAATAAATATTAAATTTATTAGTTTAAATTAATTATTATTATTAATTTATTATTAAAAATAAATTTTTATTATTATTATTATTATTATTATTATTGGAAATTCAGAGACATTTTGTCAGTAGTTTATAGAATAAAAGAGCAATTTACATTTTACTCAAAAATATACTGATAAAGAAAAAATCAAACTGAAAATTTTGCAGTGGTCGCTTAATTTTTGCCAGAGCTGTATCATTATACAGTGCAGTGTGATTATTATCAGTATATATAGATATATCATAACACAGTGCAGTGTGATTATTATCAGTATATATAGATATATCATTATACAGTGCAGTGTGATTATTATCAGTATATGTAGATATATCATTATACAGTGCAGTGTGATTTTATCAGTATATATAGATATATCATTATACAGTGCAGTGTGATTATTATCAGTATATATAGATATATCATAACACAGTGCAGTGTGATTATTATCAGTATATGTAGATATATCATTATACAGTGCAGTGTGATTATTATCAGTATATGTAGATATATCATTATACAGTCGCAGTGTATTATTATCAGTATATATATATATCATTATACAGTGCGGTGTGATTATTATCAGTAATATAGATATATCATTATACAGTGCGGGGTGATTATTATCAGTATATATAGATATATCATTATACAGTGCAGTGTGATTATTATCAATATATATAGATATATCATTATACAGTGCAGTGTGATTATTATCAGTATATATAGATATATCATTATACAGTGCAGTGTGATTATTATCAGTATATAGATATATCATTATACAGTGGGAGTGTGATTATCAGCGTATATAGATATATCATTATACAGAGCAGTGTGATTATTATCAGTATATAGATATATCATTATACAGTGCAGTGTGATTATTATCAGTGTATAGAAATATCATTATACAGTGCAGTGTGATTATTATCAGTATATATAGATATATCATTATACAGGGCAGTGTGTTTATTATCAGTATATTTTAGATTATTCATTATCCAGTGCAGTGTGATTATTATCATATATATAGATATATCAATTAAACAGTGCAGTTTTGATTGTTATCAGTAATAATATATCATTATACAGTGCAGTGTGATTATTTCAGTATAAATAGATATATCATTATACAGAGCAGTGTGATTATTATTCAGTATATATAGATATATCATTATACAGTGCAGTGTGATTGTTATCATAAATTAGATATTCATTATACAGAGCAGTGTGATTATTATCAGTATATACAGATATATCATTATACAGAGCAGTGTATTATTATCAGTATATAGATTATATCATTATACAGTGCAGTGTGATTGTTATCAGTAATAGATATATCATTATACAGTGCAGTGTGATTATTATCAGTATATATAGATATATCATTATCAGTGCAGTGTGATTATTATCAGTATATATAGATATATCATTATACAGTGCAGGGTGTTTTTTCTAATTAGATATATAT
>JARQOD010012698.1:0-18566 GCA_033576555.1 Oophaga sylvatica | reverse complement strand
CCGTAAGATGGTGACAGACTACTTGGCTTTCCCTCTAAGTGTACTCCCAGATGCCTCTTCCCTTTCAAATTTTGGGTCTCTAAGTTGGATACATGGCCAGAGCTTAGCCAGTATGCATTGGAGGTGCTGGCTTGCCCTGCTGCCAGTGTATTATCTGAGCGCGTCTTTAGTGCTGCAGGTGGTGTAGTAACAGACCGTCGCATGCGACTATCCTCAGAGAATGTAGACCGGCTTACTTTTCTGAAAATGAACAAGGCATGGATCTCACCTGAATTTGCCTGTCCGTTTTCAGATTAAATAACTGTTTGGCAACGTTTTCCATGTCTCCTGTTATGTTCATCTTTCTACCACCTGAACTCTACTCCCTGGGCTACAACACCGCCATTTGTTGCTCGTAAGTAATTGGCAGGGGTACTGACTCCTGGCCAGCCTGGTTACAGCATGACAGCTGTTTCCTGGCAGTGTGAACTCAATTATCCTCCAATAAGTTGTGCTGTCGTGTTGCATTCGGGTTAGCCGACTCTATGGTGCCTGCAGTTTAGGTGATTCCTATGTGTGCTGTGGGATATGTAAATAAAGGCTGTTTCCATTGTGACAATAGGACAAGCACCCACTGTAGGACTGTGTGATTCGTTAACTGCGGACGGCTTGCGTCCTGTCAACTTACATTTTCATTTTAATATGAAGAAGATTAATTAGTTTAATAATAACAATATGAGTAATGTAAACTAAAACATGAATAGCAAGAAGTTTAAGAAGAAGATTAAGAAGGTGAAGATGAAGAATAATTTGATGAGAAAGATGATGCTGCTGAAGATTATGAAGGAGAAAGTGTGGCACTGGCAAAAGTTAAAAAGGTGAAGAGCATGGAAGTTGTGAAACATACATATTTGCCAAAATAGAAAAAAGGTTAACAACATTGTCAATTTGTTAGTCAATCCAAACGTATTTCAAAAAAAAATATATTAATGCTATTCCAATGCATTGGGTTAAACATGTATGCCTTTATTGTCTCCTCAACCTCCCCCAATACATTCTACATTAGTCTTTGTTGTTTTCCTTCATGTACAATTAACCAACAAGGCAAGAATGGTTTTTTTTAATGTCGATATTTGGTTCCCATAGACTTACATGGGACTTCCGGTATCGGAATCGGATATCGACGATATTTAGTGATATCGGCGATACCATTCCGATCCGATATTTTTAGATATCGAGCAGTATCGCTCAACACTAGTAATAACCTGTCTTGGTATTGCAGACCCCCCAGTTCTCTAATAACCTTGGTCGCTCTTCTCTGCACACGCTCCAGTTCAGCTATGTCTTTCTTATACACCGGAGACCAGAACTGCACACAGTATTCTAAGTGTGGTCGCACCAGTGACTTGTATAGAGGTAAAATTATGTTCTCCTCATGAGCATCTATGGCTCTTTTAATGCATCCCATTAATTTATTTGCCTTGGCAGCAGCTGCCTGACATTGGCCACTAAATGTGAGTTTGTCGTCCACCCATACACCCAGGTCTTTTTCAGTGACAGTTTTGCCCAGTGTTTTACAATTAAGCACATAATTATACATCTTATTTGTTCTACCCAAGTGCATGACCTTACATTTATCCCCATTAAAGCTCATTTGCCATTTATCAGCCCAAGCTTCTAGTTTACATAAATCCTCCTGTAATATAAAATTATCCTCCTCTGTATTTATTACCCTGCAGAGTTTAGTGTCATCTGCAAATATTGAAATACTACTCTGTATGCCCCCTACAAGGTCATTAATAAATATGTTAAAGAGAAGCGGCCCCAATACTGACCTCTGTGGTACCCCACTGCTAACCGTGACCCAGTCCGAGTGTGCTCCATTAATAACCACCCTCTGTTTTCTATCCATGAGCCAGTTCTTAACCCACTTACACAAATTTTCCCCTATCCCCATTGTTCTCATTTTATGTATCAACCTTTTGTGTGGCACTGTATCAAAAGCTTTTGAGAAGTCCATGAACACCATGTCCACTGCATTCCCTTGGTCCAGTCCTGAACTTACCCCTTCATAAAAGCTTATCAGATTAGTCTGACAAGAACGGTCCCTCGTAAACCCATGCTGATACTGTGTCATGAGGTTATTCAGCCTCAGATACTCCATATAGTATCCCTTAAAAAACCCTCCAGGATTTTACCCACAGTAGATGTTAAGCTCACTGGCCTATAATTTCCAGGTTCAGTTTTTGCCCCCTTTTTGAATATTGGCACCACATTTGCTATACGCCAGTCCTGTGGTACAGACCCCGTTATTATTGAATCTTTAAAGATTAAAAATAATGGTCTATCTATAACTGTACTTAATTCCTGCAGTACTCGGGGGTGTATCCCATCCGGGCCCGGGGATTTGTCAATTTTAGTGATTTTTAGACGCCGCCGTACTTCCTGCTGGGTTAAGCAGGTGACATTTAATGGAGAAATTTTTTTATCACTGATCATGTTATCTGTCATGGGATTTTCTTGTGTAAATACAGTTGAAAAAAAGTCATTTAGCATATTGGCTTTTTCCTCATCCTCATCCACCATTTCACCCAGACTATTTTTAAGGGGACCAACATTATCATTTTTTAGTTTCTTGCTATTTATGTAGTTAAAGAATATTTTGGGATTATTTTTACTTTCTCTGGCAATGAGTCTCTCTGCCTCAATCTTTGCTGTCTTGATTTGTTTTTTACAGAATTTATTCAGTCTTTTGTATTTATTTAATGCCTCATCACTACCTACTTGCTTTAATTCCCTAAACGCTTTCTTTTTGTCCCTTATTGCGCCCCTTACAGCTCTATTTAGCCATAGTGGTTTCCTCCTGATTCTAGCATGTTTATTCCCATAGGGTATATACTGTGCACAGGTCCTATTCAGGATACTAATAAACTTCTCCCATTTTCTTTGTGTATTTTTATGTCTCCGGATATCGTCCCAGTTTATTGCACCAAGATCATCTCTCATCCGTTGGAAATTTGCCTTCCTGAAGTTTAGTGTCCTTGTAACCCCTCGACTACACATCTTATTAAAGGATACATGAAAGCTTATTATTTTGTGATCACTATTACCCAAGTGACCCCCAACCCTTATATTTGATCTGTGGTCTGGCCTGTTGGATAATATTAGGTCTAGCAGTGACCTCCTTGTTGGGTCCTGAACTAGTTGTGAAAGGTAATTGTCTCTCATAGTTGCCAAAAACTTATTACTTTTGCTGGAACTGCAGGTTTCTGTTCCCCAATGTATTTCAGGGTAGTTGAAGTCCCTCATAATAATGACTTCTCCTTGAGTTGCTGCTTCATCTATTTGCTTTACGAGGATATTCTCTGTTGCTTCCATTATTTTAGGAGACTTATAACAAACCCCTATCAGTAATTTATTATTTTTCCCCCCTCCCCTAATCTCCACCCACAGAGACTCTACATCTTCATTAGATTCACAGATATCACGCAGGATGGGTTTTAAGGATGATTTTACATATAAACACACACCCCCACCTCGCTTATTTTTACGGTCATTTCTAAACAGACTATAGCCCTGTAAATTAACCGCCCAGTCGTGGCTCTCATCCAGCCAAGTCTCAGATATCCCCACCATGTCATAATTATGTTCCAACAAAATTAATTCTAATTCCGCCATTTTGTTGGTGAGGCTTCTGGCATTAGTATACATGCACTTTATGTATCTCTGTGAACCTCTATTCTTTCTTAAATTATTAACTGTTCTAACCCCCCCCCATGCCACCCCCACCCCCAATTTCATTATTTGTGCCCAGGTCTCTATCTGCACTGCCTTCCCCTCCTATAAAATGAATACCCTCCCCCCCAGTCCCTAGTTTAAAGACTCCTCCAACCTTCTAGCCATTTTCTCCCCCAGCACAGCTGCACCCTCCCCATTGAGGTGCAGCCCGTCCCTAGCATAGAACCTGTAGCCAACTGAGCGGTCGGCCCAGTTCTCCAGGAACCCAAACCCCTCCTTCCTACACCAATTCTTGAGCCACTTATTAACCTCCCTAATCTCCCGTTGCCTCTCTGGTGTGGCACGTGGTACCGGCAGTATTTCTGAAAATACCACGTTGGAGGTCCTTGCTTTAAGCTTGCAGCCTAATTCCCTGAAATCGTCTTTAAGGACCTTCCACCTACCTCTAACTTTGTCATTTGTGCCAATGTGCACCATGACCGCTGGGTCCTCACCAGCCCCTCCCTGTAATCTGTCAACCCGATCAGCGATGTGTCGGACTCGAGCGCCAGGTAGGCAGCACACTGTTCGACGATCCCTGTCTTTGTGACAGATTGCCCTATCTGTTCCCCTAATAATTGAGTCCCCCACTACCAGCACCTGTCTGGCCTGCCCTGCTCTCCTAATTCCCCCTTACTGGAGCAGACACTCCCCCTGCTTTCAGAGGACATGCCTGGCTGCAGCAGTGCTACCCCTGTACTGACAACCCCCTCATCTGCCAACTTTGCAAACTTATTGGGGTGTGCCAGATCAGGACTAGCCTCCCTGGCGCTCTTCCCTCTACCCCGCTTTCTAACTGTCACCCAGCTTCCTACTTCAGTGTCCTGCAGCTCCACCCTAGCATCCCCCCCTCATCTATCCCATTGAGCGTCTGCTCAGTGAGCAGAAGACTCCTTTCCATATTGTCTATGGATCTCAGTGTTGCCAGATGCACATTTAGATCCAGGATTTGGGCTTCCAAATGCACAACGTGCTCACATCTCACACAGCAGTATGCACCCTCGACCGGCTGTTCAAGGACTGCATACATGTGGCAAGATGTACACTGGATGGCATTGGCAATAGTGGAGCACATATCTAATGGGGATTTCACCAGACAGCAAAGATAAGTAAAAATAAATAAAGAGTATTAATAAAATATAACAGCAATTCAGTAAATCCTCCCTTGAAAACTCCCTGAATCCAAAGTCACTGAATCTCAAGTCACACTTACCACCGTTCGCACTTGCGCACCGGTCACACTCGCTGAAGCAGAAGATTTAAAGAGATTTTTTTTTTTTTCTCCTTCAGCAGCAAATCACCCTGCTGCTTAAATGCACTTCCAAAAAAAATAGACGGGCAAATTGCCAGAAAGGGCGAATCTAATTATAGATTTGCCTTTTCTGGGGTGTCTGGGGGCAGATGTTAGTAGCCGGGGGGGGGCAAAAATAATGGTCCCTCTCTGGGCTATTATTATCTGGCCCCACTCGCTGGCTTTGTGTTATGATTTGGAAGCTGAGGAGTGCAGGTAAAAAAAAGGCAATACACCCGAGCAGTTGGAAACTATGAGATTGCAGTACCCTGACTAACCACCACAACTAGAGGCAGCCGTGGAGCGTTCCTACGTTGGTCCTAGACGCCTCGTCACAGCCTGAGAAACTAACTACACCTAAAGATAGATATAGGAAAGCTATCTTCCCCGGAGCAGAACCCCAAAGACAATAGAAAGCCCCCAAACATGTAATGGCGGTTAGACAAGATGAAATACTGACACAGAAAGAAAATAGTATGAGCAAACGCTGGGGCCCAAACTAACTAAATAGAAAAGGACAGGAAGGGTACTTACTGCAATCCCAGAAAACCCTGAAAAGCACCAACACCACTAATTTCAAAAACACCTGAGATCACACGACCTCTACCACCTAAATTAGTTCTCTGGTGTAACAAAATCAAAACAGCAGCCACTGAAAAAACTGGAAAAAGCAAAAGTACATACATAAGTGGCTGAACTAAACTGAGAGGGCAAAAGCCCCCGGAGGGGACCCTGAAGGCTCCCACAGAAGTGCAGGACAAAAAATGCAAAAATATAGCACAAAAACAAAAAAAAGAAAATGTCTTATCTGTTAGCAGGAGATGCAGACACGACAGAGCAGGCTACAAGGGAAACAGGAATGAAGGATTCAGACCAGAACAATTGATCACCGGCAACCCTGATGGAAGGTGACTCCCTTATATAAGACCAGTCAGTAACACCTGATTCCCAGTCCTCACAATCTTCACTGGACAGACCAGCACCGCTTGTAACCACCAGAGGAAGCCTCTGCTCAGAACTCATCTCAAACCCATTCACAACAGTACCCCCCTTGAGGAGGGGTCACCGAACCCTCACCTGAGCAACCAGGCCGGTCAGGATGAGTTCTATGATACGCACGGATAAGTCTCCTAGCATGGATGTCTGAAGCAAACACCCAAGAATTGTCTTCCTGACCATAACCTCTCCATTTAACCAAATACTGGAGTTTCCGTCTAGAAAAACGAGAATCTAATATTTTCTCAACCACATACTCCAGATTGCCCTCAACCAAAACAGGGTCAGGAGGCACAGCAGCAGGAACCACTGGCTCAACAAACCTCTTCAACAAGGACTTGTGGAACACGTTATGGATCTTAAATGTCCCTGGAAGAAGCAAACGAAAAGAAACAGGATTAATAATCTCCATGATCTTATAAGGTCCAATGAACCTAGGCTTAAATTTAGGAGATGCCACTCTCATAGGAATATTCTTTGAGGACAACCAGACCAAGTCCCCCACTTTAAACCGAGGACCATCAGTCCTATGCCGGTTAGCAAACCGCTGGGCCTTCTCCTGAGAGAGGGACAACCTCTCCACTACCTGGTCCCAAATCTTGATATTACTACCAAAAGCCCAAAACAAATAACTGCAAAAACTAGGTAATATCAGTAACACAAAGATAAATAGTCTAAATTGCAAAAGTAAAAAGAATTTTATTACAAATGACATAAAAAACACATGTATAAAACAGTGTACATTACAATGATTAGGGAAATCTGCTAAATCCAAAAGACAGGGAGCAAGAAAAAGGCATGTGGTCCCTTTAAATATCTATGTCAGCATGAAGCATTGACTGCATGTAGGAGTAAAAAACTTCCATTGGAGCAATGAAAATCAACAACGGTATAACATGCTAACATTATCAACGGTCCATACAGGAACCAGAAATGTAAATTAACATTGCTAAAACATGGTAACTTAGAGCGCATTGCTCAGAACACTTACATGGCATGTGTAGTACACTTGCTACCCCGTCGCCCCAACGCACGTTTCGCTTCTTCGTCAGGCGTGACGCCTCCTGACGAAGAAGCGAAACGTGCGTTGGGGCGACGGGGTAGCAAGTGTACTACACATGCCATGTAAGTGTCCTGAGCAATGCGCTCTAAGTTACCATGTTTTAGCAATGTTAATTTACATTTCTGGTTCCTGTATGGACCGTTGATAATGTTAGCATGTTATACTGTTGTTGATTTTCATTGCTCCAATGGAAGTTTTTTACTCCTACATGCAGTCAATGCTTCACGCTGACATAGATATTTAAAGGGACCACATGCCTTCTTCTTGCTCCCTGTCTTTTGGATTTAGCAGATTTCCCTAATCATTGTAATTTACACTGTTTTATACATGTGTTTTTTATGTCATTTGTAATAAAATTCTTTTTACTTTTGCAATTTAGACTATTTATCTTTGTGTTACTGGTCCCAAATCTGTTGCATACGCTCCACAACAGAGTCAACACCTTGACAGACAGAAGCCTCCGTCTGTCCTGAAGAAAATCGAGGGTGAAACCCAGAATTACAGAAAAACGGAGACATCAAAGTGGCAGAGCTAGCCCTATTATTAAGAGCAAACTCAGCCAAAGGCAAAAAAGAGACCCAGTCATCCTGATCAGCAGACACAAAGCATCTTAGATAAGTCTCCAATGTCTGGTTTGTTCTCTCAGTTTGACCATTGGTCTGAGGATGAAATGCCGAGGAGAAAGACAATTGAACACCCAGTTTAGAACAAAAAGTCCTCCAAAATCTGGAAACAAACTGGACTCCTCTGTCAGACACAATGTTCTCAGGAATGCCGTGTAAACGAACCACGTGCTGAAGGAACAACGGCACCAATTCAGAGGAGGAAGGCAACTTAGGTAATGGCACAAGATGTATCATTTTGGAAAACCTATCACAAATTACCCAGATGGTGGTCATTCTCTGAGAAACAGGAAGGTCGGAAATGAAATCCATAGAGATATGGGTCCATGGTCTCTTGGGCACAGGCAATGGCATCAACAAACCACTAGAGCGAGAGCAAGGCTTGGAGCGAGAGCAAGTCCCGCAGGACTGCACAAATTCCCTGACATCACGAGACAAGGTAGGCCACCAAAAGGACCGACTAACCAAGTCTCTGGTACCAAAAATTCCGGGATGCCCAGCCAATGCGGAACAATGAATCTCAGACATCACACTCTTTTTCCACTGATCCGGGACAAACAATTTTCCAACCGGGCAGCGCTCGGGCCTATCCTCCTGACACCCCTCCAGAGCAAGTCTCAAATTGGGCGAGATGGCGGAAAGAACTACACCCTCTTTCAAAATAACAGAAGGATCAGATAACTCAGGAGAGTCCGCAAGGAAGCTCCTCGAGAGGGCATCCGCCTTAACATTCTTAGTGCCAGGAAGAAAGGAAACCACAAAATTAAAACGTGTGAAAAACAAGGCCCACCTGGCCTGTCTAGGATTGAGTCGCTTGGCAGATTCCAGATAGACCAGATTCTTATGGTCCGTAAGGACCACCACCTGATGTTTGGCTCCCTCCAGCCAATGTCTCCACTCTTCAAAAGCCCACTTCATGGCCAATAACTCCAGATTACCCACGTCATAATTACGTTCAGTAGGAGAAAATTTTCGAGAGAAAAAGGCACAAGGGTTACTTTTAGAGGTCTCTGGATCTTTTTGGGACAAAACGGCACCTGCCCCAATTTCAGAGGCATCAACCTCCACCTGAAATGGCAGAGAAACATCAGGCTGCCGTAGAACAGGAGCAGAAGTGAATCTCTGCTTAAGTTCCTGAAATGCAGAGACTGCCTCAGGAGGCCAATTCACCACATCAGAACCCTTTCTGGTCAAATCAGTTAATGGTTTAACAATAACCGAGAAATTACCAATAAATTTACGATAAAAATTGGCAAAACCCAAAAATCTCTGAAGAGCCTTTAATGAAGTAGGTTGGACCCAATCACAGATGGCCTGAACCTTGACCGGGTCCATTTCAATAACAGATGGGGACAAAATGAATCCCAGAAATAGAGATCCTCTGTACGCCAAAAAGACACTTTGATCCCTTCACATACAGAGCATTCTCTCTCAAAATCTGGAATACAGTTCGAACATGTTTCACATGAGAGTCCCAGTCATTAGAAAAAATCAAGATATCATCCAAATAAACAATCAGAAATTTGTCCACAAAATCCCTGAAAATGTCATTCATGAAGGACTGGAAGACGGAAGGAGCATTAGTGAGCCCAAAGGGCATCACCAGGTACTCAAAATGCCCTTCAGGGGTATTGAATGCCGTCTTCCATTCATCCCCGTGCTTAATGCGAATAAGGTTATACGCCCCCCTGAGGTCAAGCTTGGTAAACCAAGTAGCGTTTTTCACCCTGGAAAACAGGTCAGAAATCAAGGGTAACGGGTATTGATATTTCACAGTAATATTGTTCAAGAGACGATAATCAATACACGGCCTCAATGAACCATCCTTTTTGGCCACAAAGAAAAAACCGGCACCTAAGGGTGAAGAGGATGGTCTGATATGACCCTTCTCCAATGATTCCTTGATATAAGACCGCATAGCGTCATGTTCAGGTACAGACAAGTTAAAAAGGCGACCCTTAGGGAATTTACTACCCGGCACTAATTCAATAGCGCAGTCATAGCTCCTATGGGGAGGCAAGGATGCAGATTTACTTTCGCTAAACACATCAGAAAAATCAATCAAAAAGTCAGGAACATCCTGAGCCTGGGGGGAGGCAGAAAAAACAGGAGTGTTGGTATTAACACATTGGCAGCCCCAACTGGTTACAGACATAGATTTCCAATCCAAAACAGGATTATGAGACTGTAACCAAGGGAAACCCAGCACAATAATGTCATGCAGATTATACAGAACCAAAAATTTGCAGCACTCCTGGTGATCAGGTTCAACCCTCATCATCACTTGAGTAGAAAACTGGGGTTTATTCTCAGCCAAAGGGGTAGAATCGATCCCCAGTAGGGGAATAGACTTCTGTAGGGGTATCAAGGGAAACCCACAACGTCTAGCAAAATCATAATCCATCAGGTTAATAGCTGCTCCAGAATCAACGAAAGCCTGAGCAGAAAATGAGGACAGAGAGCATATCAGAGTGACAGTTAATAAAAACTTAGTCTGAACACTACCAAGACAACTGAGCGTGCAAAACGTCTTCCCCGCTTAGGGCAGACTGAAATAGCATGAGAGGCATCACCACAGTAGAAACATAACCCATTGCGCTTTCGAAACTCATGACGCTGTGCCCCAGACACCACTCTATCACACTGCATGGGTTCAGAAGCTGGTTCACAAGGCAACACCATTCCATGCATACTTCTCCGCTCACGCAAACGTCTGTCAATTTGAATCGCTAATGACATAGAATCATTGAGACCAGAGGGGACAGGGAATCCCACCATAACATCCTTTACATTATCTGACAGACCCTTCCGGAAAAGGGCTGCCAAAGCGTCGTCATTCCATTTGGTCAGGACTGCCCACCTACGGAATCTCTGACAGTATAACTCAGCGTCATCAAGCCCCTGATTTAATGCCAACAAGGCTTTTTCAGCTTGATCAGTGACATTAGGCTCATCGTACAATAACCCCAAAGCCTGAAAAAATGCATCAACATCACTCAAAACAGGATCCCCAGGTGTCAGGGAAAAAGCCCAATCCTGAGGATCGCCGCGCAGGAGAGAGATGATAATTTGAACCTGCTGCGCTGCATTCCCTGAGGACTTAGATTTTAAGGCAAAAAACAATTTACAATTATTTTTGAAATTCTGAAACTTAGCTCGATCCCCTAAAAACAAATCTGGCATGGGAATCCTAGGTTCCACAACAGGCAACCTAGCAAGATAGGTAGCAATACTCTGAACCTCAGTGGCAAGCTGATCCACACGGCCAGACAACTGTGCAAACTCCATTGAGAGAAAAGATCCTCCCCAGCACCCAGAGATACAGAGGGAAAAAAAAAAAATGCAACAAACAGAAAAATATCTCTGACAACTCTGACAACCTTTTTTTTTTTTTTCTTTCACAATATTTTTCCCTTCTGTGAGTACCACACAATTTTCAGTTTTGTCCGGTGATACTGTTATGATTTCGAAGCTGAAGAGTAGTGTTGAGCATTCCGATACTGCAAATATCGGGTATCGGCCGATATTAGCTGTATCGGAATTCCGATTCCGAGTTCCGATATTTTCGTCTTATCGGATACCGGAATCGGGATGTCACTGTCACTGTCAGTGTCCGTCTGTCGGGTCTGTCAGGAGTCAGCGGCACTTACCTGGCAGAAGATCTCCGGCGGTCACGTCCTGGACTGCTTCATGGCCGCCATCCTCTTCTCCCCGGCGGTCACATGCAGTTTCTCGCGATAACTGCAGTGACTGCTGGGTAATCCCGGCCGTAAAGCAGTCAGTCCGATGACGTCACCGCCGGGGAAGCAGGTAATCAGCTGTGCTGCGTTGCAATGACAGGCTCTGCCTGTCATTGCGATGTAGCAGAGTTGGATCGTCGTGGGACAATCGTTACTATGGACTGCGTCGGACAGGTGGTATACTGTTGGTTTGTTTTTTTTCTTTTTTTACAGGAGATCGATGGCGTCGCAGGAATGAGTGTATAATAAAAGAAATGAAAACTGTGTTGTCTCTTTTATTTCATTAAAATACTTTTTTCTTGCTTTGTCTTTTTTTTACACATTTAATAACTTTGGGATTAATAATGGATCGGTGTCTTATTGACGCCTCTCCATTATTAACCGGGCTTATTGTCACCGTGCAATCAACGGTGACAATAACCCCTTATTACCCCGCTTGCCACCGCTACAGGGCAAGTGGGAAGAGCCGGGTAAAGTGCCACAATTGGCACATCTTTTGATGCGCCAAATGTGGGGCTGCTGTAGCCTGGTATTATCAGGCTGTTGAGGGCCAAAATCCATGGGCCTTGACAGTCTTTTAATACCAGGCCGCAGCAGTCTGCATTTTACTTGGCTGGTTAACAAAAATAGGGGGGATCCCCACGCCGTTTTTTTTTTCGAGGGGATCCCCTATTTTTGTTAACCAGCCAAGCTAAGCAGACTGCTGTGGCCTGGTATTATCAGGCTTGCAAGGTCCATGGATATTGGATCCTTACCAGCCTGAAAAACCAGGCCTCAGCGGTCTGCTTCATCTGGCTGGTTAACAAAAATAGGGGGGACCCCACGCTAATTTTTTTCGAGGGGATCCCCTATTTTTGTTAATCAGCCAAGATATGCAGACTGCTGTGGCCTGGTATTATCAGGCTGGCAAGGTCCATGGATCTTGGCTCCTTAACAGCCTGAAAATCCAGGCCTCAGCGGTCTGCTTCATCTGGCTGGTTAACAAAAATAGGGGGGACCCCACGCCAATTTTTTTCGAGGGGATCCCCTATTTTTGTTAATCAGCCAAGATATGCAGACTGCTGTGGCCTGGTATTATCAGGCTGGCAAGGTCCATGGATCTTGGCTCCTTAACAGCCTGAAAATCCAGGCCTCAGCGGTCTGCTTCATCTGGCTGGTTAACAAAAATAGGGGGGACCCCACGCCAATTTTTTTCGAGGGGATCCCCTATTTTTGTTAATCAGCCAAGATATGCAGACTGCTGTGGCCTGGTATTATCAGGCTGGCAAGGTCCATGGATCTTGGCTCCTTAACAGCCTGAAAATCCAGGCCTCAGCGGTCTGCTTCATCTGGCTGGTTAACAAAAATAGGGGGGACCCCACGCCAATTTTTTTCGAGGGGATCCCCTATTTTTGTTAATCAGCCAAGATATGCAGACTGCTGTGGCCTGGTATTATCAGGCTGGCAAGGTCCATGGATCTTGGCTCCTTAACAGCCTGAAAATCCAGGCCTCAGCGGTCTGCTTCATCTGGCTGGTTAACAAAAATAGGGGGGACCCCACGCCATTTTTTTTTCGAAGGGAACCCCTATTTTTGTAAATCAGTTCCCTCTGACGTCACTGATTGTGTCCCTGGCTGACCTGAAGTGAAAGTGGAAAGCAATCAATTAAGCTTTCCACTTAAGGGCCCGTCTCACATAGCGATATCGCTACCGAGATCGCTGCTGAGTCACTAGTTTTGTGACGCAGCAGCGAGCTCACCAGCGATATCGCTGTGTGTGACATTCAGCGACGATCAGCCCCCCTGCCGGGTATCGCTGATCGTCGCTGAAATGTCAGGACCTTTGATCGCTGGTTTCCCGCCTGTCACACGCAGCGATGCGTGCCTGTCAGAGGGAAACCAGCGATCAAAAAAAGGTCCTGACATTTCTGCGACGATCAGCGATACCCGGCAGGGGGGCTGATCGTCGCTGAATGTCACACACAGCGATATCGCTGGTGAGCTCGCTGCTGCGTCACAAAACTAGTGACTCAGCAGCGATCTCGGTAGCGATATCGCTATGTGAGACGGGCCCTTAAGCGATGTTACCCGCAGTGTCGCTGTCCCAGATCGCTGCCTGAGCTGCCTGTTTGGCAGCTCAGCAGCGATCATGTAGCGATACACCAGCGATCCTGACAAGTGCATATCGTTGTCGGGATCGCTGGTGTATCGTTATGTGACACCCAGCCTTTACTCTCCTGTCAGGCAGGAGAGGAACTCATTCATTTGGGGTTTACTGTGAGGCTGCAGCATTAGCTGCGGTCCCTGCAGTAAACATTAACCCTTTCTGAAGGATTACACCGTGGGACCTGACTGTGCATGGGATAGGTAAGAATAATTTTGCTTTTTTATTTTATTTTTATTACAGGAAATGGTTTTTGCAGTAAAATAAAAGATGGTCAAAAACATGTGTCTTTATTTCATTAAAATGATTTTTAATTAAAGTGTGTGTGTTTTATTTTTATTTCATGCAATAGGATTAATAATTGATAGTTGTCTAATTGACAGCTCTCAATTATTAACCTGGCTTAAGGTCACCTTTCAATAGCAAGGTGGCTTTAACCCCATATTAACCCATTCGCCACCGCTACAGGGCAATGGGAATAGACGGGCAAAGTGCCAGAAAGGGCGAATCTAATTATAGATTTGTCTTTCCTGGGGTGTCTGGGGGCAGATGTTAGTAGCCGGGGGGGGCAAAAATAATGGTCCCTCTCTGGGCTATTATTATCTGCCCCCACTCACTGGCTTTGTCTGTCTGGTTGCGAAAATAGGGCGGGAGCCCACGCATTTTTTTTCAGCAATTTTACACCTCATATATATATATACATGTCATTGAATTTGTGACACATATATATATATTTATATTTGTAGTTCATACACTTCTACATAGTATAATAGCCGCTAATTCAATTGCCGGCTTTTGTGAAAATGCAGAACCCGACATGAAATGACACTTGGTGTACATAGGGTTAACCATGTCTTTTCATGTCCTTTGCTATCTAATTTGCACAAACAATTAAATCAGACTATGTGTGCAAAATTTCACACCTCTAGGGGTTAATTAAAGGTGTAAATTCGTAGCAAAAAAGTCCGTTTTTTTTACAACGAATTTACACCTTTAATTAACCCCTACAGGTGTGAAATTTTGCACACATAGTCTGATTTAATTGTTTGTGCAAATTAGATAGCAAAGGACATGAAAAGAAATGTTTAACCCTATGTACACCAAGTGTCATTTCATGTCGGGTGCTTCTGTCTTTTCACTGAAGCCGGCTTTACCCGGCAATTGAATGAGAGGATATTTTACTATGTAGAAGTGTATAAACTATACATATATGTATATATATATGTCACAATGACATGTATATATATATATATATGTATTCTATGTGTGTATATTTAGTGTTTACAAGGAAAGAATGGGGTTTTTTTAGTTGCGATATTTTGTTCCCATAGACTTACATGGGACTTCCGGTATCGGTATCGGGTATCGCCGATATTTTAGTGATATCGGCGATACCATTCCGATTCCGATACTTTAGCATATCGGAAAGTATCGCTCAACTCTACTGAAGAGTGCAGGTAAAAAAAAAGGCAATACACCCGAGCAGTTGGAAACTATGAGATTGCAGTACCCTGACTAACCACCACAACTAGAGGCAGCCGTGGAGCGTTCCTACGTTGGTCCTAGACGCCTCGTCACAGCCTGAGAAACTAACTACACCTAAAGATAGATATAGGAAAGCTATCTGCCCCGGAGCAGAACCCCAAAGACAATAGAAAGCCCCCAAACATGTAATGGTGGTTAGACAAGATGAAATACTGACACAGAAAGAAAATAGTATGAGCAAACGCTGGGGCCCAAACTAACTAAATAGAAAAGGACAGGAAGGGTACTTACTGCAATCCCAGGAAACCCTGAAAAGCACCAACACCACTAATTTCAAAAACACCTGAGATCACACGACCTCTACCACCTAAATTAGTTCTCTGGTGTAACAAAATCAAAACAGCAGCCACTGAAAAAACTGGAAAAAGCAAAAGTACATACATAAGTGGCTGAACTAAACTGAGAGGGCAAAAGCCCCCGGAGGGGACCCTGAAGGCCCCCACAGAAGTGCAGGACAAAAAATGCAAAAATATAGCACAAAAACAAAAAGAAGAAAATGTCTTATCTGTTAGCTGGAGATGCAGACACGACAGAGCAGGCTACAAGGGAAACAGGAATGAAGGATTCAGACCAGAACAATTGATCACCGGCAACCCTGATGGGAAGGTGACTCCCTTATATAAGACCAGTCAGTAACACCTGATTCCCAGTCCTCACAATCTTCACTGGACAGACCAGCACCGCTTGTAACCACCAGAGGAAGCCTCTGCTCAGAACTCATCTCAAACCCATTCACAACACTTTGTCTGTCTGGTTGAGAAAATAGGGCGGGAGCCCAAGCATTTTTTTTCAACAATTTTACACCTAATATATATATTTACATGTCATTGAATTTGTGACACATATATATATATATATTTATATTTATAGTACATACACTTCTACATAGTATAATAGCCGCTAATTCAATTGCCGGCTTTTGTGAAAATACAGAACCCGACATGAAATGACACATGGTTTACATAGAGTTAACCATGTCTTTTCATGTAGTTTGATATATGGTTTTCACTAACAATTACATGAGTGTATGTGTGCAAAATTTGATACATGTAGGGGTTAATTAAAGGTGTAAATTCGTAGCAAAAAAATTTGTTTTTTTTTTACAACGAATTTAAACCTTTAATTAACCCCTACATGTGTCAAATTTTACACACATACACTCATGTAATTGTTAGTGAAAACCATATATCAAACTACATGAAAAGACATGGTTAACTCTATGTAAACCATGTGTCATTTCATGTCGGGTGCTTCTGTAATTTCACAAAAGCCGGCATTGCCCGGAAATTGAATCAGAGGCTATTTTACTATGTAGAAGTGTATGAACTATAAATATATATATATATATATATTATATATATGTCACAATGACGTATATATATATATATGTATTCTATGTGTGTATATCTAGTGTTTACAAGGAAAGAAAAAGGTTTTTTTAGTTCCGATATTTCTGTCCAAATGACTTGCATTGTGTTTCCGGTATCGGATCGGCGATACCCGATACTTTTTGAGTATCGGGCCGATCCAATCCGATCCAATATTTAGGGATATCGGGCAGTATCGCTCAACACTAGTCATAGGAGATAAGTATCTCAAAATTTTAATGAATCAAGTTGTTCCCCAGTTACAGCAACAGCCTAATTCAAATGGCCTTTATTTCCAACAAGATGGGCCCCTCCACATTAATCAAGAGTAGTCCGCGAGTATCTTGATGAAACATTTCCTAATAAATGGATTGGCCCAAGAGGCCCACTTGATTGGCCGTATGTTCACCAGACTTGACCCCAATGGATTTTTTCTTTTGGGGAGTGCTCAATGACAAAGTTTATAGTCGAAAACCAAAAAGTGTCAGTGATTTGAAAAATTACATAAGAGATGCATTTCAAGAAATTAATACCCAAAGAGACTTGTGCAAAAATGTCTGTCGAAGCGTAAGAGACATACTTCAAAGCTGTGCAAATTGTGATGGAAAATAATTTGAGCACCTGCGTTGATAAAATCTAAGGGCTTTTGTATTATTGTTCAGAATAAAATTTAATTGTCAATGTTATACTTGTGTTACTAAATATAATTTTCTATATAAATCAAAATAAATGTTATTATTTTCTGTCCACCTACTTTTGGACCCCCCTGTATATATTTATATTTCATAGAGAGATAGCTAGCAGAATAGCCGTTAATTAATTTGTCGGCTCCTGTAGAATCTCAGCAGGAGCTGACAAGATAGGAGACATGGTTTACATACAGTAAACCATTGCAGAACAATTTATTTTATATATGTCAGTGACTACTACTGTTAGTACTATGTGTGTGGTAAAATTTGGGAACTGTAGGTATTTAATAAAATAAAGTAGTCACAGAAAAAACTTGCGTGGGCTCCCGCAAAATTTTCTCCGCCACAGAAGGAAAGCCAGTGACTGAGGGCAGATATTAAGAGCCTAGAAAGGGACCATGGTTTTTGCCCCCCCTGCTCAAAACATCTGCCCCAGCCACCCCAGAAAAGGCGCATGTGTTAGATGTGCCAATTCCAGCACTTAGCCTCTCTTTTCCCACTGCAGTGTAGTGGTGGCACATGGGGTAATAAGGGGTTAATGTCTCCTTTGTATTGTAAGGTGCCATTAAGCCTTGTTAATAATGAAGAGGTGTCAATAAGACACCTATCCATTATTAATCCAATAGTATGAAAGGGTTAAAAAACACAAACATTAAGAATAAAGTCTTTTAATGAAATAATTAAACACACAGGTTTCCATCTTTATTAAACTCCCAATCCAAGCGAAGCCATCATTCTCCTGTAAAAAAAAAAAGCAACAAGATTCCATACCTATCCGCTGTACACTCAAGTCCCACACCGCAATCCAAATCAAGGGGTTAAATAGTTTACAACCGGGAGCGGCGCTAATGTGACTGGCCCGGCTTTAAACCACTGTGGAATGAGTGAAAAGCTGCCTGTGCAGCCTCCCAGCCTGATCAGACATAAACTTTGTAGCGTGGGAAAGTTTCTGAACATTTTTCCATGGTGCTGAGTTCACCTCAGGTCAGACGAGGCCGCTGCACTAAGGGTGACGCCGCTCACCCTTTGCGACCACGTTCGCCTGCTCCCATGAGCTGCCTCACTCTAGCTCCATCAGGCATCCAAGCTACTTGGATTTCTCCCTGGACTTTTTGTTGAAAACAGGAGATCCATAACAAGACATAAAACCCAGTCTTCTCATATCAGTTCTGATGAAGGACCGGATGTGGACCGAAAACGTTTAATGTTAATTCTGGATGCAATAAATGGAACATTTTGTTTTTGTCACTTCTCTCGCTAAGTGTCAATTTTTTTTTCCACTATTTGAACTACAGTTTGGATACCCAACTTGAGCACCATCAATTTTGTGATCGTATGAGTGCCTTGTCTGTTT
>JARQOD010012697.1:0-18567 GCA_033576555.1 Oophaga sylvatica | reverse complement strand
CGGGAATCAACCCCTGTACACTTGGGGAACCCCCCTTCCCTTTCCCCCCAAAAAAACCGTTGCCACCCCCCCCAGGTCTCCTCCACGGCCCCCCGGAACGCTTAAAAAGAACTTAGTTATAAAGCGCCAACATTTTACGCAGCGTTTAAAAATTTAAAGTTTCAGACACAAGTTTTTAACTAAAAATTTTCCAAAAATACAATAAAAAAAGCTTTTAATCGCACATCCGTGAAGCTTACAATTTAAATATTGGGGATAAAAGACAGGGTTTATATCGGGGTGTTTTTAGAAGGGGGCCCAAAAATTTGAGGGGTGGGAGGGAGGAGATAGTGAAGGGCACACACACACACTTCCACATAGAAGCTTTTTTTAGTAATTTTGTAAAGGCCCCGCTTAAAAAGGGGGTTTTAATGGGGCCCTTTTGAAACCATAAATTTTGTGGATAGTCCAATTTCTTGGGGCCCCACATTCCACAATTGGCCAGCGCGGGAAAGAGTCTTGGTTTTCGGGGAATGTTCTTTAGGTGTAGGTGGAAAGGGGGGGAAACAGTTGGGAAAAGGGGGAGGTGAAGGGGGGGATTGGGAAAACCCCAACCCCCCAGACGTGCCCCTGTTGACCGTTTTGAGCAAGACGGGGCCAAATTTTAAAACAGGCCCGTCCTAAATTAATTTTCCCCTGGGAATCAAACCCACACAGCGCAGGACTCTGGAACCATAAAGAAAGGGGGGCGACATGTTTTTTGCCAGCAATTCCACCAGGTTTGGGGGTTGTGTGAAAAAGGGCCGAATCTTTTGGCGGGTTTTGGGCCTGGCAACGTCACCACATACCTTGCTGGCCATGTGTAAACTTGGTCCCAGAGTTTTTTGGGACTATCCGTTTGAGCACTGGCAAAAGGGCCCCCTCAGTGCGTTTTTTTTCCGCCCCTTCCACCATGGCCAACGCGATTGCAGCTCGGAAAAAACCCAAAAAATTTTTTTCCTTTCCCGAAAACCCCCATCAAGGACGTACCCCCCCGGGGGAATTCCCCCGTTACTTTTGTTGGAGCGGTTTGTGAGAAAAAAAACCCAGCATAAGGAGTTTTGCTTTGGGGGCCAAAAACAACTCGAAAAAATTTCGCCGTTTACTTCACCCTTCTGAGTGGGCCTCTATAATAATAATCTTATTTATATAGCGCCAACAGATTCCGCAGCGCTGTACAGTTTAACAGTTTCATAACACAAGTCATAAGTGACAACGTTAACAATTACAATAATTTAAGCAATATAAGCGCCCCCCTGCTCGTGAGAGCTTACAATCTACAATGAGGTGGGGGAGATACAAAGTACAGTTGTTTTATAATCCAATGGTGTATTTACATGATGGTCCAGCCATCTTGAGGGAGTGTAGGGATGGATGGAGATAGTGAAGGGCTACAACACACACACACACTTTCACTAGAATGACTGATTAGTGAATGTGATAGGCCGCTCTGAAAGATGTGTTTTGAGTGTGGAAGTAGGGCGTTAATGGGGATGTTTGAAGTCTCCAAGGATAAGGGTTGGTACTTCTGAGGACATGAAGTGCGGCAGCCAGGCAGAGAATGTGGTCAAGGAACTGTTGTGGGCGAGCCTGGGGTCCGATATATTACCCTACTCTGAGGGGAGAGGGGACGAAAGAGCCTGATGGTGTGGACCTAATAATTTGCAAAATCTTAATATAAAATTTACATGTTACATATTTACATCTACTATAAAACATTTAACATTAAGCCTACTTACAGAACAAAGGAAGTGTAAAAAACTTTGTGCTTTAAAAAAAAAGTGAAAATAAAATGTGAGAAGGGCAGTGTAACAAAATAATTTAGGAAAAAGATAAACTAACATCAAGTGCTGTGTGCTGTGAAGAGCCAGGACACATTAACATGAAATCAGTCTGGAATAGCGGTGATTTTCTCTCCCATAACCCGAGTAACATTCTGGGGAGAGGGGTTGTAGAGTCAACGATCAGCAACTAGCTTACGGTAGATCAAATACCTGGAAAAAAAAAGAAAAGTTATTTAACATTATAAGATACATTTTATTTTAAAAAAAAAAAAGAAAAATTTATTTAACATTCTAAGATAATTTTTTTTTAACATAAAAAACTATAATACAGCAGGATCTTTAGTTAAAAACCAGACTTCCACTGTAACCTCTTAATCCTTGCAAGCTTCAACACAACGTTGACAAGGTACAGCAGGGGTGGTCGGTCTCCTAACAACGAGCAAACTCCTTCATGTTGAGAGAGGCCACCTTCTTCCTTAGCTTTCAGGTACTTTTCTGTGGGAATGAGCTTTTCTCCAACCAGCCAAGGAATATCCATGAATGGCACAACCATGGTTTGGTATTAGCACCCAGCCAGTACCAAAAGTGAAGCCAACCACAGTTCCCATTTCTCATAAACTTTATTTGATATACTGGCTGGCCAAACATTAGTTTCTCACAAGGAGCTGAAGACCCTGAGTGGCAGTAGGGTGCAAGTCTCTCCAGCATGACTGTTTGTTAGATATTTTGCCGTTACACCTAAAGAACATTCTCTAGAATCCGCCCTTTTCTTCACCATGGAAACAACAAAAACCCTCACTGTAGCATTGATCCACCCGCCTGGACTACTGCAACGCTCTATTACTTGGCCTCCCCATTACTCGACTATCCCTCTCCAGTCCATCCTTAATGCAGCAGCCAGGGTCATCCATTGGCTAATCGGTACTCAGTACGCGTCCGCTCTTCGCCAGTCCTTACACTGGCTGCCCATTCATTATAGGATCCAATTCAAAGTATGGTTTCATCCACAAAGCTCTCCACAGTGCAGCACCCCCTACATCTCCTCCCTCATTTCTGTCTATCACCCTACCCGTCCTCTCCACAGTGCGCACCCCTACATCTTCCTCCTCATTTCTGTCTATCAGCCTAACCGACTGCTGCGCTCTGCAAATGACTTTCGCTAACCTCTGCATAATCCGTACCTCCCATCCCGACTCCAAGACTTCTCCCGCGCTGCGCAAATTCCTCTGGAATGCTCTACACAAGAAATTGGACTATCCCAATTTGCCTGGTTTCAGGCGCTCCCTCAAAACACATCTGTTCAGAGCGACCTATCACATTCACTAATCAGTCATTCTATGTGGTAAGTGTATGTGTGTGTAGCCCATTCACTATCTCCATCCATCCCTCACTCCCCTCAAGATGGTGGACCATCATTGGAAATGCACCATTGTTATACACACTGTCTTTGTATCTCCCCCACCTCATTGTAGATTGTAAGCTCTCACGAGCAGGGTCGGCTTATTTTGCTTTAAATTATTGTATTGTTAACGTTGTTACTTTACTTGTGTTTTGAAACTGTTTAAAGTGTAAAGCGCTGCGGAATATGTTGGCGCTATATAAATAAAGATTATTATTATTATTTTATCAGAGGGAGAAGAGGATTGGGCCTTGACAAGGTGCCCGATTGCATCTTAAGTCTTATTGAATGTTGGAGCCAGTCCACCGTACAAAAGCAGCCATAGAGTGTCCGGGTACCTGCTTGGATTTCGATCAAAATGAAGACTACTTTGATGTACATGTACACCAATTCGAGAAAAATGACAAGGATGAGGCAGTAAGACACGCTCAGCAGAGTACAAGCAGCATTGCTTGAAGAAGTAACTTGAGCGTGATCAAAATTGAATAAATTAAATCTCAGACTACAGTGAACACAACTCTTAGCTGTGAAAGGGCTTTTGTGTCCTTCTACAGTGTTTTCAACCAATGTATTGGATACGGATGGAAGCACGTCACACTATAATTTCAATTGAATGGAGCAGCAAGAATTACACTAAAGAAAAAAAAAAAAAAGAGTGTGAGAGTGACACGTGCAGATGCCTACATACAGCGTTGTATGCCGAGCAAACTGCAGCGCGTCACCTGCACTCACACACACACCTTGCAGAGCTGTGAAAAAAACACTGCAAGGCAAAAGGAAGATGTACACAGCGGTTGGTAAAGTAGCCTGCCTAAAGCACAGTACACAAAATCGCAATCTCTAACTGTCCCTCAGAGTCAGCAGAGCAGCGTTCTGTCCCAAACTGAATTAACAGCACAGTGACGCTAAAATGGCGGCTTTATCCCACAACAATACCTTCCTTGTGTCACGGTTAGGGTAGCGTGTGTCTATTATATGAGTGTCTGTAAAATGTAACGTTACGCAGACTTATTCTGCCCTTGGGACGCAAAAATAAGACAGCAGTAATCATTTACTGTATAAAACTCCACCTATGCGCAACAAAACAAGCACGTTCCCTCTTACGGTTCCTGCGCTGACATGTGAGTAGGGAGTTTGGAGACGTTCCTGAATTTATCCCAGGTATCCAAGCATATCAGGCCGATAGGAGAGCATTAAAACCACCCACGGTGGTGACTTAAATATGGTGAATCGAACCAGTGAAGAACTGTAGGTCGATGCGAATGAATGTGCGATCACATGACACACGTTTATAATAACCCTTGCTAGACACGAGTAACTTTGTAGACATTTGGACACACCTGAACCCAGATGGCAGTGAATATTCATTCTATTCGGCGCCACATGACTCTTGGTCCAGAATAGATTATATATTGCTAGCACAGGAGCTATTAAGGGAGTGGAAGAGGCAGATGTGCACAGCGTAGCTATATATGACCACGCGCCCGTATCAGTGACCCTGCCAGATATGGTGCAGATGGGGCCAAACCAAACTTGGCGCTTCCCGACCTATTTGTTAATGGATGAGAAGTTTCGACATCACGTGAAGCAATGGTGTTTTTAATATGTAAGGGATAATGGAGATACTAGGGATAGGCCGGAACTTTTATGGGCAGCAGGGAAGGGAGTAATGCGCGGGAAACTAATAGGTTATCAGACAACGCTAAAAAAGAAGATGGCGACAAACTACTCGCAGGCTAGCAGGATATTACGCGATAGGTACACGGCAAACAAGACAAGTTCATCAACACAGGTTAAAAATAGATGTAAGCAGGCTAAGGTTGACTTACACGTATGGGTATATCGACGAGAGAGAAGCAGTAATAACAATTATAGAGCCGATGTATATCGTTATGGTAGCAAATGAGGGAGACTATTATCACGACTAGCGAAAGGAAATCACATTCGTCATCAACATATTACAGCGTTAACGAATAAACATGGGATCATGAACACAGACCCTCGAACCATAAACACCATTCTACAAGAATACTACTCAGACTTATATAAGGTGGAACATACGGATAGTGAGGAGGGTAACACCTTTGTAGATGGAATACGGTTACCATCCATCACAAACTATCAGCTTCTCCTTTTAAAAAAACAAATTGAGGTGACGGAAGTGACAGCGGCGATAAGTTACTTTAAATACGGGAAAGCTCCAGGATCTGACGGGTTTACAGCCAAATTATTAAAATTATTGAGTGAGGATATCCCGTCCACATTGGTACGCACCTTCAATCATATATTGGAGACAGGAGGGTTGCCCAGCCATTCAAACATGTCACACATGAAGGTGCTACTAAAACCAAACAAACCTTCACATCTGCCTGGATCCTATCGTACATTCTCACTCATTGACCATTATATCAAGATTTTGTCCAGGATCATGGAAGATCTTTTGAGTAGCATTGTTCCTACGCTGATAGGGCGATCACAAGTGGCCTTTGTTAGCTACTTTGTTGGCTACTATCAGTCTCACTATGCATAACACATGTGTGCAGTGGGCAGTATTACCTTTGCCTTCGGTGGAGTAGGAAAACACCTCTCCTATCGAAGTGTTAGTTGGGGAGATGGAAGATTTGACACCGGGACCTGAATTGTAATACTTAAATGTGACAGGTGACAAATTTGTTAAGGCGCAACTCCGCGGCCCCTACGTTGAGTCTAGCCCGTGAAAATTTACTGGTTGTCAATGGGGAACCCCAACACCCCGGGGCAGCTACAGTATTTCAACAATTAGAGCTGAACCAAGATTTGCTGTATCAGGTTTATAAAATACATGTTGAAATTTTTTAGCAATTGCTGCTACCGCAGTCATATCGGAGGTTGGTAATGGACTTAGCGCATGCGCATGTACTAGGGTGACATTTGTGCCAAAAGAAAACCCTACACAGAATTATACAACGGTTTTACTGGCTTGGGGTCTATCAAGAAGTTAAACGGTATTGTAACTCTTGTCGCATGCGCCAGATACACAGTCCTCAGCCTCATTTTGTAAGTCCCTTGGTGCCATTAAAAATTTTAGAGGTCCAGTTTGAGAGAATACCCATGGATCTGGTGGAGCCGGTTAATAAATCAGCAAGGGGTCATCAACAGGGGCAATAAAAGGGGCACTGTGTGGGTCACCAGTTTTGAGCACACCCGAGTTCAAAAGAGAATTCATTGTCCAGACTGATGCGTCAGAGGTAGGTCTGGGTGCCGTGTTGTCTCAGGACTGGAGCTTAACGGGGAGGAGCATCCCATTAGTTTCCTGAGTGGAAAACTTACTCCATCAAAAACAGAGACAGCATTGTAGAGAGAGAGTGCCTGGCGATAAAGTGGGCACTGGAGTCGTTGCGCTACTATTTGTTGGGGATAACATTTTGTTTTGTAAATGATCATTCCCCTGTGACTGGCAGTGTTGTAGCCCAGGGAGTAGAGTTCAGGTGGTAGAAAGATGAACATAACAGGAGACTTGGAAAACGTTGGCAGTTATTTAATCTGAAAACGGACAGGCAAATTCAGGTGAGATCCATGCCTTGTTCATTTTCAGAAAAATAAGCCGGTCTACATTGTCTGAGGATAGTCGCATGCGACGGTCTGTTAGTACACCACCTGCAGCACTAAAGACGCGCTCAGATAATACACTGGCAGCAGGGCAAGCCAGCACCTCCAAGGCATACCACACATCAAATACAAATATAACAGTAATAATAATATTATCAATAAAAAATGAAATTGCACACACAGTACACAGACACAGCTCATATGTGTGTATGAGAGAGTGTTTCTGTGTGTAGTTCATGCCTCTAGCCTAGAAGATCAGTCTTGCTAAAATCTTTAACACTGACCCCTGTTCTGTTCTTAAAATGGTGGATGCTGAACTGCTTCTCAGCTCCCTCATACACAGTCATTATGTGGCGCTGCTGGGCTCAGTCAGAGGCATCAGATTGAACTAGGCTGTCCTGAGTCATTCTCAATAGAACATTTTGTTCAGCAGTTCATCTAGTTCATTTAGTTCAGAGGTCACATGATGCATTTCCTATCAGCTCCTCACAGGATAGGGTGGAGAAAAACTGAACTAAATGAACTAATCTTTTCAGTGAACTAGTTCATGGTGAACTAATCAACAAAATTAACTAGATTTCCCATCACTATGGTGTACACCTTGGTGGCGCTGTCACAAAACTTCGCCACATTTGTAACATACAGCTCTTGCCCTGTGCAGAGGCGCTGCTTGTGCTCCCTCTTGTTGCAGAGGTGTCTACAATGCCTCGACGCACAGAGCTGCTTTGTAAAGCAGTAGCAGCAGCAGCGCTCTCGGCTGGAATGGAGAACATTATGGATTTCAACAGTGTGTCTTGGTCCTCCAGCATTTTACGGTCCCGGTTCAACGGTGTGATGAGGCTTTGTAAGTTGTCCCAGTAGCGAGGGTCTAGGAGGGTGTACACCCAATAATCTGACGTGGTGAGAATGTGGGCGATGCGGCGGTCATTTCTCAGGCACTGCAGCATGAAATCAACCATGTGCTGCAGACTCACAACTGGCCAACAAACGCTGTCCTCTGGAAGAGCATCACACTAATAGATTTTTGTAAATTTAAAATAGAATAAAGCAGCAGCAATTTTTGAAAAATTACAAGGATGAGCCAGTGACAGACGCTCAGCAGAGTACACGCAGCATTAGTTGAAGTAACTTGAGCGTGATCTGCACTCAAAAAAAAAATTACAGACTGCAGTGAACACAAACACAACTGTTCACTTGCTGTGAAAGGCTACTCCTTTGTGGACTTCTATAGTGTTTGCAACCAATGTATTGGATACGGATGGAAGCGCGTCACACTATTATTTCAATTACATGGAGCAGCAAGAATTACACTGAAGAAAAAAAAAAAAGAGTCTGTGAGTGACAGGTGCAGATGCCTACAGACAGCGTTGCATACAGAGCAAACTGCAGCGTCACCTGCACTCACACACACCTTGCAGAGCTGTTAAAACAACACTGCAGGCAAAAGGAAGCTTTACACAGCGGTTGGTGCTAGCCTGCCTACAGCACAGTACACTAAATCGCAATCTCTAACTGTCCCTCAGAGTGAGCAGAGTAGCGTTCTGTCCCTAACTGAGTTCACAGCACAGTGACGCTAAAATGGCTGCGGCGCCTTTTTAGTGCATTCTGACATCATTTCAGCAGCCAATCACAGCCATGCCATTAGTTAACATGACCGCAGCATTACAGGATGTGCCCACACTTCATAAGATTCATCATTGGCTGACTAAAATCACATTGCCTCTCAAAGAATTATGGGAACTTCCGATTCCGGTATACGATATAGGAAAAATATCGGAACTAAGTATCGGAATTCCGATAAAGCGAATATCGGCCGATACCCGATACTTGCGGTATCGGAATGCTCAACACTACTCCCTAGCTGCCAAACACAAAGAAACAGCAGCTCAGCTGTGAGAAGTCAAAATGTGCAACCGCGACGATCTTCGTGGCAATGCACACATGACATGTACCTCCTCATCTTGAGCATTAGTACAGTTTTCCAAGACATCACTCTCCCTTGGGTGCCCATCTGCATGGCACTTCCCTTGCTGGATTTCTTCTCCCAGAGATTTCTGGAGCTGGGCATGTGTCGACCCGCCACCACAATTGTGGGTTACCAGGGCAATGGGGTACTCAGAGCCGAGCCCGTAGAAGTCTATGGGATTGTCACAGGTAGCTGTGGCTCGGTCTGTGGCCCTGGCGGTCTGGCGTATGTTGGGGGAATATTTACAGGGGATATTTATATACAGTTCGTGACGCCACCTGTAGTCTTCTGGTAATTTATACCAGCGCTGCTGTAGATCTCTGAGGGGATGGTGATGCAGCTAGATGTCGGGTCCCCTACAGGTGGGACTGGTCCCTCAAAGTCTATGTGAGTAGTGAAGTCGAGTGCGGTTAAAGAACACAGTCTCACACGGTCAGCGTCTTTCCATACCTTTACTTGCAAGATGTTAAGGCAGGTCCCAGGGAGGCTGATCCAAGGAGAGTGTATCTTGAGACGGCAGCTGGACAAGTTAGGGGCCTCCTTTATCTCCAATATGACGAGTGCAACTAGCATGGAGCGTAGTTCCCTCAATTCTCCAGCTTATCCAAAGCTGTACCTGCCCAGTCAGCTTAGTGTTAGGGGCCTTCCTGTGAAGGAGCTGAATCCTTACGTGGTCCTGCAGAACTCCAAAGTCTTCACTCCTCCTGACCCCAGCTACGTACTGACTATAAGGGCTTGTCTGCCGCGACCTAGGGTCCGGTAGATTCCTGGTTTTCCTGTCACCGTGCCTGAAACAACAATGACTCTTCGGTCCCCAGTGACCGGTAGTAACGTGCTGGACTTCTGTAATCCTGTAGCACTAATTCTATAATCCACTTGCCTTTCGCCTTGTCCACGCTGGTAACATAAGCACTCTTACTAGCCCAGGGTCGAGCAGTCACTTCTTTCCTTTTCCTTCCAATGAAGCTAGCCACGGATGCTCAGTTATCACAGGCAGGAGCACGTCACTGTACCTGATACCGTCCTCTAGACAGGAATGCTGATGACTTTCCGTGCTATTACTTCTCCTTTCTTCAGTGGGTGCTGAGAGAGTGATACAGCTCTGACCAGACTAAGGTGTATTCCAAACACCTATACCAGACTCCACTAAATGAACTGGGATGAAGCAGGCTAGACTCTTTCCTCCCTCCAAACGTCTTCTCACAGATGTCTAAGCTCTACTCCACACGTCCTCACTGTCCAAAGACAGGAACTAGACTCATCACTCTAACACTTACTACTTTGACCACTCCTCTAGAGTACACTTCACTACCCTAGGGGTGTGTCTAATGTGTGTAGAGTGAATGCATATTGAGCATTAAGCCGCCGTCTCGCCATACACTCTCCAGGGTACTGCGTGTGCCTACCACCAGGGCTACACATTCCCCATGGTAAATGACAGCACTCCCGGGCTGTGAAATACAAAAGACATTTTGTTTATGCAATAACATTTAACAATAACATCTTCCCATCCGGGAGGTAAGAATACTTTGAACGTTACAAACTTTAATACAAAAATACAAATAGTATCAAATAGCATTCAATAAATAAATATACAAGATACTTGTGAAGGACCCGCACCAAACCTTCAACGTGGGTCCTGGGTGGGCTGCAGGACGTCCAATTGCAGACCTCACTCAGTGCCACACCATACGGGTTTTGTTTTTCAGAGGTAGTTATGGATGGTTTTTGTAAAACCAAGATAGGGCACCGAAGCGCAACTATGTACAAGAAAGTTTTGGGTTAGCATAGTCCTTAACCTCAAAAGTCCATTTCTAAAGGAAGACATATCATATCAAACCACATTATCAAAGTGCAACTGCTTATCACCTATCAATTATCAATTATCATTTACCCAGCCGGGCATTCTATAATTAGAAATATGTATTCACTATTTTTAATCTGTGCAAAACTTTTTCAAAAAACATTTTAAACTTGTTGCTATAGTACTGATGGTAGACCCGATATGAATCTCACCAACTCTTTACTATTTATTCATTTTCTGCAAATACTTTTTCCACTACATTTTCCACTACACTTTCCACCCCGGGGGCTGGAACAACGCAATGGGCCCTTGATCCCAAGACCAGCAAATCATGTGCTGCGATCAGGTCTGGGTTGCAACAGTTCTGGTGCGAACCTCCAGGGGCGCAACTGGTACAGTCTCTCCACATGACACCGATTGCGTCTCAATTACTGTTAGCGATATGGACCGCGTTAGGGATTGCGATCGAGGCTGTGTCGCACGTTGCGATGAAGAGGTGACTTTAATTCGTGATGCACTTTGGGTCGCTAGTTGCGATGACTTTGAAGGGGGCGATGCTAGGGCACGGCCGGACGCTGCTTGCACTGGAGACGGGGACGCTGCGGCAATGGTGACGGTACCGGCGTCTGGGACGGGGTCGTGGACGATGGCGACGTTCAGGGCATACCACCCCTTCATTCCCCAATGTCGCGTATAGGTGACTATATCTCCGTTCACTAAGTCCCTCCCGGGATGACCTTGCGGCAGGTGAGATTCCACGTCACGCCTGCTGACGAAGACCCCCGGGTAGAGGCCCGGTTCACGGATAAAGCCCCAGCCCTTCCGGAGCTGGAACTCAGTCACACACCCCCGCCGCCGCGGTTCCCGTAAGGTACCTTTGTCGCGACGGACAGTCTCCTTGTCAGCAATCAGCTCGGCATACTGTCGCTGGCGGTTCTTCTGGATTTCCCGCTCTTCCTCCTGCTGGCGCCTCTTCGTCTCCTCACGACTCTGCCATTCTTGCTCCCACTGGGCGGTGTAGGCGACGTCATCCAGGCGCGCCATTTCGTCCCAGTCCACATCTGGTAGTGACGGACAGGACCCCTCCGGTGTCCCTGCCGGGGACCGATAATCTGCTGCGGCCTCTCGGCCGGGCGGGCGTTCCGGGATTGGCTGTACCTCCTCAACCTCCTCCGCATCCACCGCTTCACCAGTGGGATCGGGAACGGTACTTTCGGGGGCAGCCTCCGGTTGCTCCTTCGCCTTGGGCAGCAGACTTTTCGGTTTTTGGAATCGTGGGGGTTCGTTGAGGGGAGGACGCCGTGTTCGTCATTTGCCACTTCAGCAGGTTACATCGGCGTCTCTCTATCTCCTCCAGTCCAGGTTGGAACATTTTCTTTAGGCGTGAGTTCTCCTCCCGAACCTCTAACAACGCCTGTTGCAGGTGCAGGATTGCATAAGTCTCCGATGCCGATGGCAGCTTGGCGGGGGCACGGGGCCTGCCTTCCTCCGCTGCCCCGCTCGGCTGCACACGTCCTGCCTCCATCATTTTCCAGAAGATTCTTTCTTCTTTCTGCGGAGACATCCGGTCTCTTCCGTGGAGGTGGGGTTTGCGTCTCCTCCTCCTCGCAGGGAAGGTGAAGAGGAGGCGGACCTCCTTTGCTGTAGGGCAGGACCGCATGTTATAGTAGCACTTTGAGAGGGCAGGCATTTTCTTCGCGCCACTGGGGGTAGGGTACGCCCACCTTCTTCTCCAGCGCCTGAGGGCGCGAATATGGCGACAAAAATGGCGATTTTGGCGCCAAAAGTGCAAACAGTCCTTTTTACAAAAACAAGTCCTTAGGCACGCAGGGCTCGCAATTTCGCGAGTTTGGTATCCTGTTCGTGACGCCAAGTTGTTGTGTCGACCCGCCACCACAATTGTGGGTTACCAGGGCAATGGGGTACTCAGAGCCGAGCCCGTAGAAGTCTATGGGATTGTCACAGGTAGCTGTGGCTCGGTCTGTGGCCCTGGCGGTCTGGCGTATGTTGGGGAATATTTACAGGGGATATTTATATACAGTTCGTGACGCCACCTGTAGTCTTCTGGTAATTTATACCAGCGCTGCTGTAGATCTCTGAGGGGATGGTGATGCAGCTAGATGTCGGGTCCCCTACAGGTGGGACTGGTCCCTCAAAGTCTATGTGAGTAGTGAAGTCGAGTGCGGTTAAAGAACACAGTCTCACACGGTCAGCGTCTTTCCATACCTTTACTTGCAAGATGTTAAGGCAGGTCCCAGGGAGGCTGATCCAAGGAGAGTGTATCTTGAGACGGCAGCTGGACAAGTTAGGGGCCTCCTTTATCTCCAATATGACGAGTGCAACTAGCATGGAGCGTAGTTCCCTCAATTCTCCAGCTTATCCAAAGCTGTACCTGCCCAGTCAGCTTAGTGTTAGGGGCCTTCCTGTGAAGGAGCTGAATCCTTACGTGGTCCTGCAGAACTCCAAAGTCTTCACTCCTCCTGACCCCAGCTACGTACTGACTATAAGGGGCTTGTCTGCCGCGACCTAGGGTCCGGTAGATTCCTGGTTTTCCTGTCACCGTGCCTGAAACAACAATGACTCTTCGGTCCCCAGTGACCGGTAGTAACGTGCTGGACTTCTGTAATCCTGTAGCACTAATTCTATAATCCACTTGCCTTTCGCCTTGTCCACGCTGGTAACATAAGCACTCTTACTAGCCCAGGGTCGAGCAGTCACTTCTTTCCTTTTCCTTCCAATGAAGCTAGCCACGGATGCTCAGTTATCACAGGCAGGAGCACGTCACTGTACCTGATACCGTCCTCTAGACAGGAATGCTGATGACTTTCCGTGCTATTACTTCTCCTTTCTTCAGTGGGTGCTGAGAGAGTGATACAGCTCTGACCAGACTAAGGTGTATTCCAAACACCTATACCAGACTCCACTAAATGAACTGGGATGAAGCAGGCTAGACTCTTTCCTCCCTCCAAACGTCTTCTCACAGATGTCTAAGCTCTACTCCACACGTCCTCACTGTCCAAAGACAGGAACTAGACTCATCACTCTAACACTTACTACTTTGACCACTCCTCTAGAGTACACTTCACTACCCTAGGGGTGTGTCTAATGTGTGTAGAGTGAATGCATATTGAGCATTAAGCCGCCGTCTCGCCATACACTCTCCAGGGTACTGCGTGTGCCTACCACCAGGGCTACACAGGCACCAGTCTCCTCCTCCATCTTGAGCTCTCGGAGAACTCTATCTTGCTCTTACGCCAAGCAGCGACACTCCTGCTGATGTTTCTCTTGTTCCTCTCTGAGCACCACCGTCTCTTTCCATAGAGCCTTGTTCATACTCTTACATGCTGACAGATGATCTCTGAGCTTAGAGGCTTCCTTCTCCAGCTCCTCCACTTTGTGCTCAATCATTTGTCTCAGGACCCTTTCTCGCCCGAATGTCTCTTTCACTGTTTCCTCAAACAGCTCCATCTCATGGTCCTGCTCTCTTTTAGCCAGCACATGTCGCACCATCACCTCTTCAATTACATTTTCGGCTGGGCACTCTTGCCCACACACACTCTGCCTCTCCAGAGCTCCGCCCGTTCCTGCATCCGCAGTTTCCACTGTCTCACGACTCTCGGTAACTTCAGAGAGCTCCAGCTTACTGCACTCACTTTCCCTTACGGTCGAGTCACAGTCTGCATAGGAGTCACTCCCACTCCCTCTGTCATCCTGGAACAGCACGTCCCCACTTTAGACAGGTCTCTGCCCCCTTTCCTGGAGCTATACCGTTTCTCACGGTCACACGTCTTGTCACGTCCAAGTCCCCGAGTTGGTCTGACCCACACTTTCTTCTGGTCACCTGGAACTCTGGACTATCGCTATTAGGTGTTACCTTCTTTTCACACATCACACGACAAGGAACCACTACAGCCACCTGCTGTGATGGGGCTCCCTCCTCTGAACAACAACACACTTTATCAACTTCCCATGCCTTTTGAGACTCCGCCCCTTTTGGGCTCCCATCCCAATTTGGGTTACCGCCCCCTTTTGGGACTCCGCCCCCTTTTGGGACACCATCTCGATTTGGGTTACCGCCCCCTTTTGGGACTCCACCCCCTTTTGGGCAACATTACTGATTTGGGCTACCACCCCTTTTTGAGATTCCGCCCCCTTTCGGGCCACTATCCAAATTTGGGTTACCGCCCCCTTTTGGGACTCCACCCCCTTTTGGGTAACCATCCCTGTTTTGGGTTGCCGCCCCCCTTTTGGGACTCCTCCCCTTTTTGGGACACCACCCATCACTGGGGTTATACACCGTGGACTCCCCCACGGCTCTTACCAGACCCCAGTTCGCACAGACCCTTATGTCTCTCGGGGCTGGTACCGTCACTTTAAGAGGTCACCCACTCTGGACCTGATGTCCTTATGGTACCTCACCAGCTCCTGCTGGTACTGCCACCACCCGCCAGCACCTCCGGCTGCCACGCACAAGCCGCTGCTGCCACTGCAGCTCTTGCTGCTGCAGAACCTCTTGCTGTCCTTGCCACTGCAGCTCTTGCTACCACAAGTCTCTACAGCAGGAAATTTGGAAATTAGTAATATAAAATCAAATCAACATATAACAATGAATGAATTATATCAAATTATGCATCAAAATTCCTCAAAAAAGGATGGCAGACCATCCGGTAAGATAAGAAGAAACCAAAGGGTATGGTGTGGTGAAGCGCCCCAGCAGTATTGAAAGGCAAGAAGAAATACTGACAAGCATATAAGTGTGCACCAACAATTTTTATTAATATACAAATAGCACAGTACAAGTTAAAATCAAAATTGTATATAATTTTAATGTTAGTAAAATAAAAGAGAAACCCAAGATATAAATGTGCTGATAAAATTAAACAATGGACTGCTCAAAATATGACCAGGTAAAAAATATATATATAAACAACCGCCAATGCAGTCACCAGGCAAAATAATAATATATATAAAAAATATATGTAAACCTAATAGTGCACCACTGTGACCTAATATTAGTGTAATATAGAATAATCTTATGCAAACAAAAATCAAGCAAATCAACCAGGTGCTGAGAACATGTGCCAATTAAAACGTGTCCTTAGAAACCAAGAATAAAATAGGCAGTCCTGGATTTAAACATATACATGCGGCGCCAAAAGGCTAATTACCTGGGAGCAGTAAACCAGCACAGGGGATCTCAAGAGTCAGTATTTCTTCTTGCCTTTCAATACTGCTGGGGCGCTTCACCACACCCTTTGGTTTCTTCTTACCACAAGTCTCTGCACGCTGCGCTGTCTTGCCGCTTGTCACCTTCGTGACCCCACGAGTCACAGCCAGCCGCTTGTCACCTTCATGACTCCTCCAAGCCACAGCAAACACCTGACACGTGTTCCAGAAAAAAAAAACAGTTTCTCACTGACCCGTCAGCACAACACAGACTCCTGTCTGTTCCCTGTTGATCACTCAGGTTTCCGGACACCTCCTTTTCATGGAGGCATCCCACAAGGACAAAACAATCTCTCACTGACCCCTCAGTACACCACAGACTCCTGTCTGTTCCCTGTTGATCACTCAGGTTTCCGGATACCTCCTTTTCATGGAGGCATCCCACAAGGACAAAACAATCTCTCACTGACCCGTCAGTACACCACAGACTCCTGTCTGTTACCTGTTGATCACGCAGGTTTCCGGATACCTCTTTTTCATAGAGGCATCCACAAAGACAAAACAATCTCTCACTGACCCGTCAGTACACCACAGACTCCTGTCTGTTACCTGTTGATCACGCAGGTTTCCGGATACCTCTTTTTCATAGAGGCATCCCACAAAGACAAAACAATCTCTCACTGACCCGTCAGTACACCACAGACTCCTGTCTGTTACCTGTTGGCCACGCAGGTTTCTGGACACCTCCTCTTAGAGGCATCCAACAAAGGAAAAAAAAACAGTCTTTCACTAATTCTTCTCACTGATCCCGACCAGCATAACACGGTTGCCAAGACCGTCACCTGTTGGTGTCAGCCACACAGGTTCCTGGAGACCTCCTCCTCAGAGGTATCCTATCAGCATGCTTTTTCCTCAATTTTCAATGACCCCGGTCAACATAACACAGACTCCTGTCTGTCACCACTGCTTAACAGCTTCTTCAGATACCTCATATCTTCAGAGGCACCACATCAACATAAAACACAGTTTATTCGTGACCACTGGTCACACTCACGGTTTTCACAGACCGTCCGTTCCTCCTCTGATTCCTCATTCCCAGTCCTGGAACATGTGCTCCTTGGGGCCCCTGCCAGCATTCCATCCACCAATTGTAAGGTTTTACTCACTCGGCTGCTTCAGAGGTAAATCAGGAGACACTTTCTTATGCAAAAAGTCCTTAGGTTTATTACATCATAAACCATATGGTAACATACAATACAACTCTTCAATGCTTCAGCTCCTGCCTGGAGCCTCGCTCTTCAGTCACAGAGACCTCTCTGTAATGTCCTGCCTTGGACACATGGAAGCCTGTCCACACTGGCAGACTCCCACACACTCTCACACAGGTGCAAAACACACTCCATTACATAGGTGTAACTCCACCCACAGGTGAGGTCAGGAATCACATGGTTATGTCACATGGTCATGACCTCACCACAGGTCCTTCAGCCACACCATTACATACAGGTTTTATCCCAGGTATTTAGACACAAGCCCCTTGGGTGGGTTTGTAGGTGACTGGACCCACCCAGCTCTCCTAGTCACCTGGAAGCCTCCCAATATATAGCACAACTCTCAGCAGTAGATCTGCTGAACAAAACATGCTCAGGCTTCCATCACAGGGCCACCCACCTCTGTGATACATAACGTCCCTCCATCACATGCCTCCATGCATATCCCGAGGGCCATACACAGTGCTCCCTAGCTGCATCAGGGGTCATTACACCACAATTGTTATGATTTGGTAACTGAGGAGTGCAGGTAAAAAAGGCAATACACCAGAGCAGTTGGAAACTATGAGATTGCAGTACCCTGACTAACCACCACAACTAGAGGCAGCCGTGGAGCGTTCCTACGTTGGTCCTAGACGCCTCGTCACAGCCTGAGAAACTAACTATACCTAAAGATAGAAAGAGGAAAGCTATCTGCCCGGAGCAGATCCCCAAAGAACATAGAAAGCCCCCAAACATGTAATGGCGGTTAGACAAGAAGAAATACTGACACAGACAGAAAATAGTATGAGCAAACGTTGGGGCCCAAACTATCTAAATAGAAAAGGATAGGAAGGGCACTTACTGCAATCCCAAAAAACCCTGAAAAGCACCAACTCTACTAATTTCAAAAACACCTGAGATCACACGACCTCTACCACCTAAATTAGTTCTCTGGTGTAACAAAATCAAAACAGCAGCCACTGAAAAAACTGGAAAAAGCAAATGTACAAAACATCAGTGGCTGAACTAAACTGAGAGGGCAAAAGCCCCCGGAGGGGACCCTGAAGGCCCCCACAGAAGTGCAGGACAAAATGCAAAATCAAGCACAAAAACAAAAAGAAGAAAATGTCTTATCTGTTAGCAGGAGATGCAGACACGACACAGCAGGCTACAAAGGAAACAGATTGAGACCAGAACAATTGATCACCGGCAACCCTGATGGGAAGGCGACTCCCTTATATAAGACCAGTCAGTAACACTGATTCCCAATCCTCACAATCTTCACTGGACAGTCCAGTACCGCTTGTAACCACCAGAGGGAGCCTCTGCTCAGAACTCATCTCAAGTCCATTCACAACACACAATACCCAGTCTAATTCAGCCACGTATTCAGGCCACCATATTTTCCGATCTTCCTCCAATGTTTGGGACATCTGAATCAGCGTCCTGAGGATGATAGGGTGTCATCTTGACTTCTCAATCTTGGACAGATAAATTCACAAGAGATAACATGATACTTCTGTCAACATGCTGTGGCCTCGCAGCCAGAGTTATGGCACTCATAAGTTTTCTAGTAACTTTCAAAGGGG
>JARQOD010012696.1:0-18132 GCA_033576555.1 Oophaga sylvatica | reverse complement strand
GTCAGAAAACAGCTTCCCCTTTCATTTCTAGGTGAGGAGGCAACTTCCAGGGAGACATTCTGCCTTCTTCATGGTAAAAATGGATATTATTACCGAAACAGGATGGATCAGCCATCAACAGGGAACAGAGGTGACAGGAGGGACCGAGGCACTGATCCCGCGCACACCGGACACTGCGGTACTGAGGCTGGAATCAGCAGTGGTGCAGCCCTAGGGAGGCAAAGGGCCATGAAGCACCAAGATCTGCTGTCTGAGGGAACCATAGATCTCCATGACCCCATGCCACACAAAACTGGACAACAGAGAACAGCTACTGGATGCCAGGGACTAAGGCAGCGAATTAAAGGATATCAGTCATTGACCAAAGCAATGGATGCCAGAGACACAATGGCTAAATAAACGTCAGGGACTGGACACAAAACTACTGTATATGAGCCAATGGGTGGCAGCACATCACAGACTGGGACTCGTAACATCACCCAAGCACAGGACATCGAGGACTAAACCACTACAAAGCAGGGACTGGGACACCAAAATACTGAGTCCAGGGAATGAGACATGGACCCATTAGGCACCAGGCATTGAAAATCCAAAAAATCAGAACATGGGACATTGAATCACTGAACAGAAAGCAGCGGGACAATAAGTCACTGGACACCAAACTACTGAACATTGGTGAATACAGCAACAAATCACCAGAAATTATGGACAGGGACACTAAACCGAAATATAGGGTAAGGGGCCATCAGACTACTGGACACCAAGGAATGGGTCACCAAAGGAATCAGATATCAAACCACTGGACACCAGGGATTGAGCAACCAGGGGAATCCAACACCAAATCATTAGGTATCAGGGACTGTGACACTAAACCAATATACAACAGGACCTGAAGGAAGGGCATAAAATCACTGCGTACGAGGGACTCGGACATATAGAGATGGAAACCAGAGGCTCTGACACCAAACCACTGGACAACAGGGATTGAGACACCAAGCAACGGGACAAGGACTGGGAGATTACACTGGACCCAATGACTGGGATACCAAATTACTGGAGAACAGGCACTGGGACAAAGAGAACTAGCACAGCAAACCACTGGACTCAAGGGACTCGGGCATCAAACCACTGGACTCAAGGGACTCGGGCATCAAACCACTGGACTGGGGAAATCTACCGATGGAAACTAATGGAATCCAACAATTGTTAGACAACATGAAGTGGGACACTAAACCAATATACATCAGGGTCTGGGGAATGGGACATTAAACCACTAGATACCAGAGACTGGGACATCAAACCACTGGACTCCAGGGAATAAGACATCTACCACTGGAAACCAGGGACACCGACACCAAACCACTGGACTCCAGGAACAAGTACATCAAATCACTGGTCTCCAGGAACTAGGACATCAAACCACAGGACTCCTGTAACTAGGACATCAAACCACTGGACTCCAGAAACAAGTACATCAAATCACTGGTCTCCAGGAACTAAGACTTCAAACTACTGGACTCCAGGAACTAGGGCATCAAATCACTGGTTTCCAGGAACTAGGACATTACAGCACTGGACTCTAGGAACAAGTGCATCAAATCACTGGTCTCCATGAACTAGAACATCAAACTACTGGACTTCAGGAACAAGTACATGAAATCACTGGTCTCCAGGAACTAGGACATTACACCACTGGAATCCAAGGACTCCAGGAACCAGGACAGCACACCACTTGACTCCAGGAACCAGGACATCAAACCACTGGACTCCAGGAACTAGGGCATTACACCACTGGACTCCAGGAACTAGGACATCAAACCACTGGACTCCAGGGACTAGGAAATATAGCAATGTAAACTAGAGGCTCTGACAACAAACTATTGAATAATAGGGACAGGAATACCAAGCAGATGTACGAAGACTGGGACTTCAAACTAGACTCCAATGATTGAGATATCAAGCTACTGTACTCAAGGGACTGAGACATCAAACAACTGGACAAAGAGGATTGGGATATAAAACCACTGGACTCCATGGACTGAAGTATTAATCCACTGGACAGCAGGATCTTAGGCATGAAGCTGTCACTCATTTTTACTCAGGATCATGCTATAGATCTCAGTCTCCATCTTCCCTATGGGGTCTGTTGTCTTTCGGCAGGACACGTATTTCCAGGATCTGTGACCTGAGCTCAGAATACAAACCGTTCCCTGCGATGAGGTTGCAGTGTGGTCCATGGCAGCGGTCACAGACAGTCACACACCGCGCGGCTCGCACAGTCACTAGGCAGCGGCGTCTCCTCTTATTGTGCCGCACCACAGCCCAGATGTTTGAGTTCTGATATTAAAGCCATTAATTACTTTCGGGTCACTGTTGTGTCAGTCCACTGCCTGAGAAGGAATAAAACTGCCATGTCTGATTCATCGGAGCCGCCGGCCAGCACACCATAAGTGTGACATTTTACTAAAATTAAATATCCAACGTTGTAAGACAAGTGTCACTTTATCCAAGCAATTCATCATTTTTATGTCTCTGCTTTAATCTACATCTCTCTGGCTCAGTGTTTTCTAACGGCTTGACGCTTCCGCGTGCACTTTTACATGTCGCATCATGGCTTAGGCTTACTTATTATTCTCTGCTCATTTCATTACAATTATAATAATGACTTTTGTCTTTTTTATTCCAAAATATGCTCTTCCCACTCATAACAATACAGCTGACCAGAAGAAACGATCATATGCAGCAGCAGCTGGGAAATAAAAGGATTATGGAGGCCACTGTGCTCTTAGGAACCTTGAGTACTACAGAATTTCTTTTGTAACCTTGGCCAGATCTGCGCCTTGGCACAATTCTGTCTCTGAGCTCCTTGGCCAGTTTCTTTGACCTCATGATTCTCATTTGGTGTGACATGCACTGTGAGCTGTGAGGTCTTATATAGACAGGTGTCGCCTTTACAAATCAAGTCCTATCAGTGTAATTACACATAGCTGGACTCTAATGAAGGAGTAGATCCATCTCAAGGAGGATCACAAGGAAAGGGACAGCATGTGACGTAAATATGAGCGTCTGAGCAAAGGGTCTGAATACTTATGACCATGTGAGATTTCAGTTTTTCTTTTTAAAAAAATTTGCAAAAACTTCTACATTTCTGTTTTTTTCAGTAAAGATGGGGTGCAGAGTGTATACTAATGAGAAAGAAATGAACTTTTTTGAATTTACCAAATGGCTGCAATGAAACAAAGAGTGAAAAATGTAACGGGGTGTGAATACTTTCCGTACCCACTGTAACTGCTGTAGGCAGCCTGTCTGTATTTCGGTATTATTCTGTGTTTTCCTGTTACGAGGAATCTGTTCTGTAAGAGGTAATCTCTGCTGTGCTTAGAGGAACGTGTAATGATGTAACCTTTCCCGCTCGCCATCGCTGTATCTGGGATTTTGGCGCTGACTATTAGAGGAACTAACCTCCTTTTACAATCTGTACTGAACAAATTCTTCATTTGGGAGTTAAAGGGAAAAAAATAGCTTGTGGGATAAATGTGAGTGTGCGGAGATAAGCGGTGGAAGTCGGTTTAGAGAGGGAAGGATAGAGTAAATCTCTCCGAAGCCAAGGCAAACAAATGGTAGAGCGTCTCTTTATGGAGAATGTCGCCTCCACCGCCGGAGAATCAGGTGCAGCCGCTGACTCACCGGGGACGTAAGGAACAAAAGGTAAATAACACAGACTTGTCTCCGCTCTTCAGCCGTCCGGAACAGAAAGGTGCGAGCAATCTGCGCTCAGCACTGCGCAATATTGCAGATACATCACATGTGGCTCTTTTCGCCGCTGCCGGACGGTCCCTTATCTCACAGCAACAGTCACTTATTCTGTATGTTAATCCTACAAACATACTTCAAACTCAGCAGCGTGAATCCGGGAAGACACGGACAATGGACAGAGACGAGGACACCGGGACTGTCAAACAGAAAGCTGGACGGGGGATGGGATTAAAGGGTTTGTCCACTGTTTACCAATGATTGGAAAGTTGCTATAAATGGACCCCTCAATCTGATTCTCCCTGTAGAGTGGGGGCTGCATGTGTAATATCTATGGATTGCAAGTGGCCATTACGGCCTCCACGATACAGACAGTGCCACTGCTTTCTACAATGCCACTCTCACATTGGCTATTGACACGGTCGCCCCTCTCGTTCATGACAGAGTGCGACGTACCAACAGACAACCCTGGCACAATAACACCACTAAAAAGCTCCGGCAAGTGTCCAGGATTACAGAGCGGCGCTGGAAAAAAACAAATTCGCAAGACGACTTCACTGCATTCAAACAAGCAACACTCTCTTTCAAATCTGCCCTCACCTCTGCTAAACAGGCCTACTTCACAACCCTCGTATCTTTCCTATCCTACAACCCCAAACAGTTATTCAAAACTTTTACCTCCCTCCTCCGCCCACCACTGCCCCCTCCTACCTCCCTCATCTCTGCTGAGGACTTTGCCACACACTTCAAAAATAAGATCGACCAAACAAGGCAAGTCTTCATTGTTCAACCACCTCAACCACTTTGTATACCAGACCAATGCCCTAACCCCATAACCTCCCTCTCCAATATAACTGAAGGGGAGCTTAATTGTCTTCTCTCCAAATCGCACCTCACAACCTGTGCACTTGACCCCATCCCAACCCACCTCCTCCCCAACCTCACCACCACTATTATTCCATCCCTAACCCACCTCTTCAACCTATCACTAACTTCCGGTACCTTCCCTTCTGCTTTCAAGCATGCCACAATCACGCCTATCCTTAAAAAGCCAACCCTCGACCCAACCGCTATGTCCAGCTATTGCCCAATATCGCTGCTCCCATTCGCTTCCAAACTCCTGGAGCTGCATGTCCACGCTGAGCTTTCCTACCACTTCTCTTCTAACTTGCTCTTTGACACTCTACAATCTGGTTTCCGCCCCCATCACTCCACTGAGACAGCCCTGACCAAAATTACTAATGACCTACTTACAGCCAAAGCGAACAGACAATACTCTATACTCCTGCTTCTTGACCTGTCCTCTGCTTTTGACACAGTTGACCACTGCCTTCTACTACAGATTCTTTCCTCCTTTGGCGTCAAAGACCTCGCCCTATCTTGGATCTCCTCATACCTTTCCAACCGCACATTCAGCGTCTCCCACTCCCACACTACCTCCTCGTCCCACCCTCTCTCTGTTGGAGTTCCCCAAGGCTCTGTTCTAGGACCCCTACTCTTCTCAATCTATACACTTGGCCTGGGGCAACTCATAAAGTCCCACGGATTCCAGTACCACCTTTACGCTGATGACACTCAGATCTACCTCTCTGGCCCAGACATCACTTCTCTGCTATCCAGAATCCCGGAGTGTCTATCAGCCATATCCTCCTTCTTCTCCTCCCGCTTCCTCAAACTCAATGTGGACAAATCTGAACTCATAATCTTTCCCCCATCCCACAGATCTTCCTTACCTGACCTATCTATCACAATTAACGACATCACGCTTTCCCCCGTACCGGAGGTCCGCTGCCTCGGAGTAACCCTTGACTCTGCCCTGTCCTTCAAACCGCACATCCAAGCTCTTTCTACCTCCTGTCGCCTTCAGCTCAAAAATATTTCAAGAATCCGTCCTTTCCTCAACCCTCAATCTACTAAAATGATTGTGCACGCCCTCATCATCTCCCGCCTCGATTACTGCAACACCCTTTTCTCTGGCCTCCCTGCTAACACCCTCGCACCTCTCCAGTCCATCCTTAACTCTGCTGCCTGACTAATTCACCTCTCTCCTCGCTACTCCTCCGCTTCTCCCCTCTGCAAATCTCTTCACTGGCTCCCATTCCCTCAGCGTATCCAGTTCAAATTACTAATACTGACCTACAAGGCCATCTATAATCTGTCTCCTCCATATATCTCTGAACTAATCTCCCGATATCTTCCCTCACGTAATCTCCGATCCTCCCAAGACATCCTTCTCTCCTCCACACTTATTCGCTCCTCACCCAACCGCCTCCAAGACTTCTCCCGAATATCCCCATCCTCTGGAATTCTTTGCCCCAACACATCGACTATCAAACTCATTCAGATCCTTCAGACGGAACCTGAAAACCCATCTCTTCAGGAAAGCCTACAGCCTGCAATGACCCTGCTACCTCCTCACCACTACCGGAGATATCGCCTCAACCAACACCGGAACTGCTGCGACCCCTTAACCTGCTGTCTCCTGCCCCACAATCCTGTAGAATGTAAGACCGAAAGGGCAGGGTCCTCTCCCCTCTGTATCAGTCTGTCATTGTTAGTTTGTTTACTGTAAGTGATACCTGTAATTTGTATGTAACCCCTTCTCATGTACACCACCATGGAATCAATGGTGCTATAGAAATAAATATTAATAATAATAATAATAATAATTACGGTAGACCACATCTGAGAAGTGAGACTTCGGAGAGGATAACCACTAGCTCCGAATCCACCCATGAACGACTGTGAGGACCAGGTGTCACGCTGTCTAATGATATGTATACAATGTCAGTAAACTATTAATACAGGAACAACACTCTATACAACAACTAGTATAGCAACATCAGCATGTAAGTATAGAATAGATTTACCTGACACGATATCTGCTGAACTCAGGGTTAATCTTGAGGACTTGATGAGCTGAAACAGGAAAGAGGTGGACCGGGATCTAACCTGACCCTAAACTGGGGTCCTAACTAATCCCTCACCTTGGAGGTACTGATAATGGTTCAGAGGTCCAAGTCTCCAACCTAACCCTGTCTCCTATCAGACCCTGAACCCTGTAATCAGTCCTAAGAAGGATCCTGACTACCACCAAAGGGATATGGGCTGATCTCAGCTAAATACACAGATTAGACATATAAGACAGACAGGATAACACTCGCTTGCATACACACTCAAACACCAAAGGAACATAAATGGTCTGGGAAATAAACTCTAACCAAGTTGAGCTTAGAACAACTAAGGAGCTCACAACTAAAGTCTATACAGATTCATTCCTATCTGTGGTCTGCATGAAGGTTTCACTGGCAACTCCCCAAGCAGACAACCAGGAATTTAAAGGAAACCAATCAACAAATAATCAATTGCAGCCGGGAGAAACTGCACCCAGTCCCAGAACCGAGCACAGACAGAATTAACTCCCTAGCTGCCAAACACAAAGAAACAGCAGCTCAGCTGTGAGAAGTCAAAATGTGCAACCGCGACGATCTTCGTGGCAATGCACACATGACAGTACCCCCCCTTCTACGAGGGGCCTCCGGACCCTCAGGGCCAGGCCTGCCCGGGTGAGTTCTGTGGAAGGTCCGAACCAAACGATCTGCGTTAACATCAGACGCAGGGACCCACGTCCTCTCCTCTGGACCATACCCCTTCCAATGCACCAAGTACTGAAGGGACCGGCGATTCAGACGTGAGTCAATGATCTTTGATACTTGAAATTCCAAGTTACCATTGACCAACACAGGAGGAGGAGGTAGAGGTGACGGTATGACTGGTGCCACATACCTTTTAAGTAATGACTTGTGGAACACATTATGAATTTTAAACGTAGGAGGGAGGTCCAGACGAAATGCCACAGGATTAATTATGGAACTGATCCTGTACGGCCCGATGAATCTGGGACCCAGTTTCCAGGAGGGCACTTTAAGTTTTATATTCCTGGTAGACAACCATACCAGATCGTTCACATTCAGATCTGGACCAGAAACTCTCCTCCTATCAGCCATACGTTTGTAACGGTTCCCCATCGCACTCAGATTATTCAATACACCTCTCCACACAGAAGCAAGTGACGACGAGAAACGCTCCTCCTCAGGAACCCCAGAAGGACCCCCCCCATTGAAAGTACAAAACTGAGGATGAAAACCATATGCCCCAAAAAACGGGGACTTACCAGTGGACTCGCTCCGCCTGTTGTTAAGAGCGAACTCTGCCAGAGGCAAGAAAGAAGACCAGTCCTCTTGGTTCTCTGAGACAAAACACCGGAGATATGTCTCTAAACTCTGATTCAGACGCTCTGTCTGACCATTGGTCTGCGGATGAAAAGCCGAGGAAAACGACAATTGCATCCCCCGACGTAAACAAAATGCCCTCCAAAATTTGGACACAAACTGAGACCCCCTATCTGACACCACATCAGAAGGCAACCCATGAAGTCTCACAATCTCCCCAATGAACACCTGCGCCAGAGTTTTAGCATTAGGGAGTGCAGGAAGAGCAACGAAATGTGCCATCTTACTGAACCTGTCAACAACCACCAGTATGACAGTATTCCCTGACGACGGAGGAAGGTCCGTAATGAAGTCCATAGATAAATGAGTCCATGGACGCTCCGGAAGTTTCAAGGGTAAAAGGGTCCCAGACGGACGGGTATGAGGGGTTTTAGAGCGAGCACACACCCCACATGACGCGACAAAAGTTATAACATCTTTATTAGCATTAGGCCACCAAAACCGGCGAGAAAGGAGATCTAAAGTAGCCTTACTCCCTGATGTCCTGCTAGAGCAGAATTATGATGTGCCTCAATAACCTTTTGTCTCAACAGATTTGGGACAAACAGTCTCCCTGGAGGTCCTGCAGGGGCGTCCCCCTGAGCCTCTAACACCTCCTCCTCAAGCTCAGAAAAACAGCCGACACCACCACCCCCTCCTGAAGGATAGGACTGGGTCATCCGTTTTCCCGCCCCTGGGAAACTGCGAGACAAGGCATCAGCCTTAAAATTCTTAGATCCAGGGCGATAAGTGACGAACAAAATTAAACCTGGTAAAAAACAACGACCATCAAGCTTGTCTGGAATTCAGACGCTTAGCGGATTCCAAATACAACAGGTTCTTGTGATCAGTAATAACGGTGACCGGGTGGACTGCCCCCTCCAAAAAGTGACGCCATTCTTCAAAAGCTAACTTAATGGCCAAAAGTTCCCTATTGCCGATATCATAATTCCTTTCGGCGGACGACAATTTCTTAGAAAAGAAAGCGCACGGATGCCATTTACCAGGGGACGGACCCTGGGACAATATAGCACCCACCCCTACGTCAGACGCATCCACCTCCACAATGAACGGCTGAGATGCATCTGGTTGGATGAGAACGGGTGCCGAAGCAAAACATTTCTTCAAAGAGGAAAAGGCTTGGCAAGCTTTGTCCGACCATTTAGAAAAATCCGTCCCTTTTCTTGTCATGTCAGTGAGAGGTTTGACGACAGATGAGAAATTACAAATAAATTTCCGGTAGTAGTTAGCAAACCCCAAAAAACGTTGCAGAGCCTTAAGATCCCCTGGCTGATCCCATTCAAGCACTGCTCTCACCTTTTCAGGGTCCATACGGAAACCGGAGGCTGACACCAAAAAACCCAAAAACTGAAGTTCCTGTACGGCAAATACACACTTCTCCAGTTTGGCGTATAGTTTATTGTCTCGCAAGATCTGCAACACCTGTCTCACATGCTCCTGATGAGACACAAGATCTGGCGAGTAAATTAAAATGTCGTCCAAATATACGACCACAAACAGCCCCACAAGGTGACGAAAAATGTCATTAACAAAATGTTGGAATACTGCTGGTGCAGTAGTCAGACCAAAAGGCATGACTAGGTTCTCATAATGTCCCTCCGGCGTGTTAAACGCCGTTTTCCACTCATCCCCCTCTTTTATCCTAATCAGATTATACGCCCCCCTGAGACACAATTTAGAGAACCATTTGGCGCCAACAATTTGATTGAAGAGATCAGGAATAAGAGGGAGTGGATACGGATCTCGAACAGTAATCCGATTAAGTTCGCGGAAATCCAAGCAAGGGCGTAGGCCTCCATCTTTCTTCTTCACAAAGAAGAACCCCGCGGCCACTGGGGAAGATGAAGGTCTAATATGCCCTTTGGCCAGACTTTCAGAAATATAATCTTTCATAGCCTGCCTCTCAGGACCAGAAAGATTATACAACCTAGCTTTAGGCAACTTAGCATCAGGAAGGAGATTAATAGAGCAGTCATACACGCGATGAGGAGGCAACTCCTGACACCCCTCCTCAGAGAAAACATCCCCAAAATCCTCCAAAAAAGGAGGCAATGTACTAGGCACGACCGCACTGATGACTGTGTTCATGCAGTTGCTTTTGCAAAACTCACCCCATTGGCTTATTTCTCTGGACTGCCAATTAATCACAGGGTTATGTTTAACCAACCAAGGAAGTCCCAACACAATGGGAGTAGGTAGACCCTCCAACACATAACAAGATAATTGTTCCCTATGTATTGCCCCTACCCGAAGGTCAATGTTATGAACCTCATGAACAAAGCTACCTTGGCCGAGAGGCCTGGCGTCAATGGAGAATATAGGGATCGGTTTGACCAATACACTCAGATGCATACCTTGAGCCTGAGCAAACTGAGCGTCAACCAGATTAGCCCCGGACCACTATCAAGAAGAACAGAAAATCTCTCCACTCTCGTACCAACCACCACCTCCACTGGTACAAGGAACTGAGAAGAACTAGCGGACGAAATACATACTCCCAGGTTGTCGTCCACCACACAACCTGGGATTAACAGTTTTCCGGCGACTTTTGGCTCAACAAGGCACGGATGGACATTCTCCAATAAAATGTCCCTCTTTCCCGCAGAAAAAACATCTTCTAGTCCTGCGGCGTACCGCCAATCCCCTCCTACGAAATGATGTCCCTCCCAACTGCATAAGCTCATCCGAACAGACAAGGGGAACCTCAACATAAGGGACTTTAGTGGTAGGTGGAGAAACAACAGGGAGTGGGGTTACCTCACCCCTCTCCCGAAGCCGTCTATCAGTACGGATAGCTAAGGCCATAGCAGCCTCCAGAGAAGGAGGAGACTCATACTGAGCCAAAACGTCTTTTAATTTATCAGAAAGCCCATGACAAAACTGGCTCCTAAGAGCTGGGTCATTCCACTGAGTATCTGTGGCCCATCTACGAAACTCAGAAGCAAATTCCTCTGCCGGACGATCTCCCTGCTGTATCTTACGTAATTTAGTCTCAGCAAGAGAGACCCGATCTGGGTCATCATATACCAATCCCAGGGCAGTAAAAAATTGATCTACAGACTGTAGAGCCGGGGATCCCGGAGGAAGGGAAAATGCCCAGGATTGAGGGTCCCCTTGCAGAAGTGAGATAACAATTCCCACTCTCTGCTCCTCACTCCCTGATGATCGAGGCCGAAGCCGAAAATACAATTTACATGCCTCCCGGAAGGTGAAAAATTTGTCTCGCCCACCAGTGAACCTGTCCGGGAGAGCTACTTTAGGTTCAACTCTGGTTTGCTCCAGGGGAGACAAAACTTTGGACTTAATGTCCGTCAGCTCCATGGATAATCCCTGCAACTGCAGAGCCAGCTGGGCTACTGGATCCATGGTAACTGGAGATAATTTTTAGGGCCAGTGAAAATGTCACGCTGTCTAATGATATGTATACAATGTCAGTAAACTATTAATACAGGAACAACACTCTATACAACAACTAGTATAGCAACATCAGCATGTAAGTATAGAATAGATTTACCTGACACGATATCTGCTGAACTCAGGGTTAATCTTGAGGACTTGATGAGCTGAAACAGGAAAGAGGTGGACCGGGATCTAACCTGACCCTAAACTGGGGTCCTAACTAATCCCTCACCTTGGAGGTACTGATAATGGTTCAGAGGTCCAAGTCTCCAACCTAACCCTGTCTCCTATCAGACCCTGAACCCTGTAATCAGTCCTAAGAAGGATCCTGACTACCACCAAAGGGATATGGGCTGATCTCAGCTAAATACACAGATAAGACATATAAGACAGACAGGATAGCACTCACTTGCATACACACTCAAACACCAAAGGAACATAAATGGTCTGGGAAATAAACTCTAACCAAGTTGAGCTTAGAACAACTAAGGAGCTCACAACTAAAGTCTATACAGATTCATTCCTATCTGTGGTCTGCATGAAGGTTTCACTGGCAACTCCCCAAGCAGACAACCAGGAATTTAAAGGAAACCAATCAACAAATAATCAATTGCAGCCGGGAGAAACTGCACCCAGTCCCAGAACCGAGCACAGACAGAATTAACTCCCTAGCTGCCAAACACAAAGAAACAGCAGCTCAGCTGTGAGAAGTCAAAATGTGCAACCGCGACGATCTTCGTGGCAATGCACACATGACACCAGGATCACCAGGATCACCAGGATCACCAGGATCTACCTGATCACACATATCCACTGCAGTGACCTCTACAGGGGAAATGTGGTATTACAAGGTGCTTATTCATGTCCGTCAGAGTGGGACTTGCACTACTATAAAATGAAAAAGGGGTGCATCCAAACTTTTTTAAGCTCCTCAACACAAACCCACTCTTAGTTATTCCCCAAATGACCTCAATGTATGGGCAAAGAGATGTTAGCTGTTTGTCACTGCAGAGCTGTCACACACTGTCTGTATGTTTATTCAATGTTTCATTTCTTTCTCTTCCTACCTCCATTGCTGAGTGTGACGTCCTCCCACCATCCAGATTTACCCTAAAATGGCTGCTGTATTTCGTTCTTTGGCTTTTATATTGGCTATGATAGCCCCTGATTTGTTTCGTTCTATCATGTGATCTGATAGCTGCAAAGCATTATGGGGAAGCCTGCAGGGTCGCGCCTGAGGACATGTCCGCTTTCTCTGGCTGATGTAATGGCTGTTTGCAATTTGACATGAATTAGATTTGCATTGAATGTATTCCTCATCTCCAGTGTTCACCTGTCAAGCTGATGGGGTCCTCGTCATCCAGCCCCCCGTGGACAGAGGCAGTTGTGGCTCTGCTGTGTATGGACCAGTCTCTGTACTGAACTTCTGGGACTGTATCCAGGACCGGCGGGATGAGAAGTTACATTTGTATGGTGGGAGTATTTAATATGCGTGTGTGATAGCTGCCATCAGTCAGTGACCGCGGCTCCTGGCATGGGGCGCTGTCATACACAATATATATGGCCGATATCTCAGCGCAGCGAACAATAAGTCTCCGTATACACTACCATCTCACAGTCACAGATGAAGCCCGGATTCATCACTAATTCACATTTCTGATGAATTAATGAGCGACGGGGTAATTAGCAGCCGGCCCGGGGGGTAACGAAGCAGCCGGAGCCTCCGCAGTCATACTAATATGGCTGATCTTTACGGGTCGCGCTCTCATCTCACAGGTTCTATACAGATCTGATACATTTATTATAGAGCACTGGGATATAAATCCTGGGTGATGAATATCTGCGGATACAACTAATGGCGCTAATCCGCACATAGAGAGCAAGAGCAATAAATCCACCAGGATCACGACGGGGAAGACGCAACGTTACAGAATCTGCACAGGCAACATCCCATTAATCACTGGCTGAACTGGAAAGACATCGGTGATCTAACCGATTAGTGTCAATCCCTGGTAATCCAGTGGATTAGTGTTTATCACTGGTAATCCAGTAGATTAGTCAGTGCCTAGTAATCTAGTGGTTTAGTGTTTATCACTAGTAATCCAGTGGATTAGAGTCAGTGGCAAGTAATCCAGTGGATTAGTGTCAGTCCCTAGTAATCTAGTGGTTTAGTGTTTATCACTGCTAACCTAGTGGATTAGAGTTACTCCCTAGTAATCTAGTGGTTTAGTGTTTATCACTGGTAACTACTGGATTAGAGTCATTGCCAAGTAATAATCCAGTGGATTAGTGTCAGTCCCTAGTAATCTAGTGGTTTAGTGTTTATCACTGGTAATCTAGTGGATTAGAGTCAGTGCCAAGTAATCCAGTGGATTAGTGTCAGTCCCTAGTAATCTAGTGGTTTAGTGTTTATCACTGGTAATCTAGTGGATTAGAGTCATTGCCAAGTAATCCAGTGGATTAGTGTCAGTCCCTAGTAATCTAGTGGTTTAGTGTTTATCACTGGTAATCCAGTGGATTAGTGTCAGCCCTTAGTAATCTAGTGGTTTAGTGTTTATCACTGGTAATCTAGTGGATTAGAGTCAGTGCCAAGTAATCCAGTGGATTAGTGTCAGTCCCTAGTAATCTAGTGGTTTAGTGTTTATCACTGCTAACCTAGTGGATTAGAGTTACTCCCTAGTAATCTAGTGGTTTAGTGTTTATCACTGGTAATCTAGTGGATTAGAGTCAGTGCCAAGTAATCCAGTGGATTAGTGTCAGTCCCTAGTAATCTAGTGGTTTAGTGTTTATCACTGCTAACCTAGTGGATTAGAGTCAGTGCCAAGTAATCTAGTGGATTTCAGTCACTCCCTAGTAATCTAGTGGTTTAGTGTTTATCTTTGTAATCTAGTGGATTAGAGTCACTCCCTACTAATCTAGTGACCCCCCAAACAGGGGGTGTCCGACACTGGTGTACTATAACGCCCAGTGTCGGACAGGGGTTCAGTTTGTCTGAAGGCGGGGACAGTGACGCCAGAACTGATTGGGCAACAGTGTCACAACACTGCTCGGCCCGGGAGCGAGTGCCGACACCGCGGGAATGGGGCTGACATGGGAGGTGAGTATAGACTTTATTATTTTATGAGGATCAATCATTTTGATAAAGAAGGGGTTGTCCTAGCAGTGGACAATCCCTTTTAGTGGTTTGGTTTTGGAACTTTTTGCCTTATAAAGAATCTTACTTTTGTTACAATTGTTTAGAACATTTTCGCAGTCGGAGATTTCGTGATTTGATTCCAAATTTCTGAGGAACATGGAGAAAACAAATTAAAAAGTTGTGTGGAGAGTATTTAACAATTTCCCATCTCATCCCCATCTTCCCTCCCTCCGTCCCCCCTGTCTCCACGTCCGAAGGACATGTATCTCATAGAAGTGATCCCAGTCCCATTTGTCGGGGCGCGGCGGTGGGTTGGGTATTGAGACCCCCGTAGAGCAGGCGCCTATTTTTGCAGCAGCGGGATGTGATCTTACAGCTTTCCTGCTCGCGGGTTCCTGTTTTTCTCAGCTCCGATAACCCAGAGCTGGAGACGGTTAATGAGAATCTGCCCGGGAGCGCAGCTAACTCTAATAGTCATTAAACTCAATAAAAAGCTAAAAATGGGGACGACGACCACTTCTGGAGTCCCCGCGCGACAATTAACATTCACAGCAGTATGTCAATTAACTTGAGGAAATCTCGCCGTATCGCGCGTCCCGGCCAAGATATTGTGCTTTATTTCACGGTGCGGCCGGCGCAGATGGACGCACCTTTCAGTTCCAGCGCGGAGTTATTGGAGAATTAGTCTACAGTTTTATTTGTGCATGTGGAATAGAGACCGTGCCGCAAAATAATCGGATACAATTTCCATAAACTGCCAAGACAATGAAAGGCTCATTAGATGAGAGGACATAAGGTGCCACACCAGCGCCACGCCAGCGCCATGCCGCTACCAGCAAATTATCATCTGACTCTGCGCTCTTACAGTATATATATGTAGACACACACATACTGGTGCATACAGACAGAAAAGAGCCTCTGTGCATTTGGAGGTGAAAATGGCCCTTTTACCCCTTGGGCCCCTGTGAGATTGCACAGCTTGCACCAATGACGTGTCCACCCCTATATATTTCGTACATTTGTTTCTGTGTGTACTGTCGGTGGAATTTATTAAAGAGATAACCCATTGTTAACACAACAATACACAAAATTAGCAAGAAAATGTTTTAAACAAAAAACTATACAATCAATAAGTTTTCCCCATAAAAAATAACACCTCCACTCCACTCTGGTGGCAGTGCCGCACCTGTGACGTTGGCATCTGGTCTCCCAGGGGTTGCGTTACATTGTTATGTCAAGTGACATAATGTCACACGATTATGTCACGTGAGCCCTGTAACCAATCAGTTATGTCCAAAGTGAGAGGGAAGAAGACACTGATTGGCTGCAGGGCTCACTTGACATAATGTCATGCAACCCCTGGGAGACCAGGTGCCAACGTCACAGGAATGGCACTGCCACTGGAGGGGAGTATAGGTGTTATTATTTTATATGGGAAAACATATTGATTGAGAAGAGGTCATCCCAATAGTGGAAAACCCTTTAAATTAACCCTTCACCTGCCAATTCTCCCAGAATACACTATAGAATCCCAGTAAAGAGGAGACCGGGCAGCACTAACTATAAATGCAGCCCCATCTCCGACACCATCTATAAATACAGCCACGTGTCCAGCACGATCTATAAATACGGCCCTGTCTCTGGCACCATCTAGAAATACGGCCCCGTCTCTGGCACCATCTATAAATACGGCCCTGTCTCCGACACCATCTATAAATATGGCCCTGTCTCCGGCATCATCTACAAATACGGCCCCGTCTCCGGCACCATCTATAAATACAGCCACGTGTCCAGCACGATCTATAAATACGGCCCTGTCTACGGCACCATCTATAAATACGGCCCCGTCTCCGGCACCATTTATAAATACGGCCCGTCTCCGGCACCATCTACAAATACGGCCCTGTCTCCGACACCATCTATAAATACGGCCCTGTCTCCGACACCATCTATAAATACGGCCCTGTCTCCGACACCATCTATAAATACGGCCCTGTCTCCGGCATCATCTACAAATACGGCCCCGTCTCCGGCACCATCTATAAATACAGCCACGTGTCCAGCACAATCTATAAATACGGCCCTGTCTACGGCACCATCTATAAATACGACTCCATCTCTGGCACCATCTATAAATACGGCCCCGTCTCCGGCACCATCTACAAATACGGCCCCGTCTCCAGCACCATCTATAAATACGAATCCATCTCTGGCACCATCTATAAATACGGCCCCGTCTCCGGCACCATCTACAAATACGGCCCTGTCTCCGGCACCATTTATAAATACGGCCCCGTCTCTGGCACCATCTATAAATACGGCCCCATCTCCGGCACCATTTATAAATACGGCCCTGTCTCCAGCACCATTTATAAATACGGCCCCGTCTCTGGCACCATCTATAAATACGGCCCTGTCTACGGCACCATCTATAAATACGGCACCATCTCCGGCACCATCTATAAATACAGCCCCGTCTCTGGCACCATCTATAAATACAGCCCGTCTCCGGCACCATCTATAAATACGGCACCATCTCCGGCACCATCTATAAATACGGCCCGTCTCCGGCACCATCTATAAATACGGCACCATCTCCGGCACCATCTATAAATACGGCCCCGTCTCCGGCACCATCTATAAATACGGCCCCGTCTCCGGCACCATTTACAAATACGGCCCCCTCTCCGGCACCATCTATGAATACGGCCCTGTCTCCGGCACCATCTATAAATACAGGCCCCGTCTCTGGCACCATCTATAAATACAGCCCGTCTCCGGCACCATTTATAAATACAGCCACATGTCCAGCACCATCTATAAATACGGCCCAGTCTCTGGCACCATCTCTAAATACGGCCCAGTCTCTGGCACCATCTATAAATACGGCCCGTCTCCGGCACCATCTATAAATACGGCCCCGTCTCCGGCACCATTTACAAATACGGCCCCGTCTCCGGCAACATCTATAAATACGGCCCTGTCTCCGGCACCATCTATAAATACGGCCCCGTCTCCGGCACCATTTATAAATACAGCCACATGTCCAGCACCATCTATAAATATGGCCCAGTCTCTGGCACCATCTATAAATACGGCACTGTGTCTGATAAGATCTATAAATACGGCCCAGTCTCTGGCACCATCTATAAATACGGCCCCGTCTCTGGCACCATCTATAAACACGGCCCGTCTCCGGCACCATCTATAAATACGGCACTGTGTCTGAAAGATCTATAAATACGGCCCAGTCTCTGGCACCATCTATAAACTACGGCCCCGTCTCTGGCACCATCTATAAATACGGCCCCGTCTCTGGCACGATCTATAAATACGACCCCGTCTCTGGCACCATCTATAAATACGGCCCTGTCTCTGGCACCATCTATAAAACGGCCCCGTCTCTGGCACCATCTATAAATACGGCCCGTCTCTGGCACCATCTATAAATACGGCCCCGTCTCTGGCACCATCTATAAACACGGCCCCGTCTCGGCACCATCTATAAATACGGCCCGTCTCTGGCACCATTTATAAATACGGCCCCGTCTC